>JANAVB010028196.1:4079060-4259276 GCA_029216955.1 Iris pallida | reverse complement strand
AAAAAAAAATGGAGCAGCCGCCGCCGAGCCTGACAGACCTGAGCGCCGACGCGCTGGTCCACTGCGCAAGCTTCCTGGGCGTGCGCGACCTCTCCAGCCTCGCCATGACCTGCAAACCCTTGTGCCGCGTCGCCTACTCCGACGCCATCTGGCGCCGCCACTTCTCGTACGTAATCCCTCCTCCGCCGCTGCTGCATACTCAATTTTTGTACGTGTCCGCCTCGCGTAGTTTCCGGCGCGTATCGGACACGGCACAGGCACTCCGAGATTCAATTCAACATAAAACCTATGCTTCACGGACACGGACGGGACACGAGACGATAAGGATACGGCGGCATGGACGCGGCGCCTGTTGCCGTGCGTCCTATAGCGTATTCTGGAGTGTCCGGGTCGTGTCCGACACGACACGGACCGCATTTTTTGGGGGGGGGGTCCGTGCGTACTTGAGGAAAAAACAATGTTGAGATCTCAGATCAGTACCGTGGCGCTGCTGCAGCGTCGCGTTTAGTTGCTAGCAACGCTACATCGCAATTTTATAGGGGAAAAAAAACACTTATCTCGTCAGTGATGGTCTCAAACGCAGGCTGGAAATAATGTTGCTGGAGGAATAACCGTTTGGGAATTGAGGAGGAGGAGGAGGAGTCGCTGTTGGAGGAGGCTGTGACAGGGATGAAGTGGCTTTCTGTCGTGTTGGAGCCTGGACTAGATGGTAAAATTTAGGGATTATTGTAATGATGACCACCGCCTAAAACGGCGAGAGGCATCCGAGCATTTTGAAACGCCTAGGAAACGAGGTGGATGCCTTTAATAACACCGGTCCAACGATGATTTGGTTATCTAATTACAATTTGAGTTTACTACTTCTACGTAGCTCAATTTGAGTGATTGGATGATTGAGCCTCCATTGACACTTCATCAGGGGAGTATATTCTTCATTAGCGTGGCCGGCTGTTGGCATGTGAAGGCCATTTCAAGAGCTACGTTTAGTAGATGTGATTGGGTCTGTTATAAATATTTGAAGAAGATACTTTCCAGTGTTATTGCCAAAATGTATCAAATTGAAGGAATATTCTGCTCACCGCCTTTGTTGAAATCTAGTTGGACACCCATTGATCAATTATATTTTGTTTGAGACATCTTTATAAGTTTGCCTTAGATAGTTAAGTAACTTATTATAATTGTTACATTCTTGAATTAGGTAATACATTGCCCACCCTGATTTTCCTTCTTAGATCCGACAGTGTACGTGCGTGTGTCCGTCCTGTATGTTTTCATGTGTGCATGTGTGATGTGGATGAATTTTTGATTGCTTCTTCCTTTGCCTGCATGTCTGATAAAGAAGAATCTTCTAGCTTTAGCATCTATTGTGGAATGTGCAGGGAAAGATGGCCTACTCAACGCATATCTTCTGAACCAGAAGGAGTAAGACAAAAATATTTGACCAGGCACATTGCAGTAAACCAACTTAGATGTCATGATCCCAAGATGGCTTTTCTCACCCAACACCCATTTCCTCATAGCCATATTTTACTGAACAAAAGTGAAGCCTTTTTAGCCCAGGTAAGCTTTACTTAAGTAGGTGTAAACTAGATCATTTTATGACAGTCACTTAATATTCCAGAAAGTAAAGATGCAAAAGCTGCATTATGTTTATAATCAATTGCAACTTATCTGTACAAATAATTTAATTATGTGACCTGATAGTTATCATAGAATATTCTTCATGTCTGAATAGAACGTGCTTTTCTACTGGAAAGGTTTATTAAAGATACTAGAGTGTTAAACTACAGTTCTAAGCATTTCCACTTGATCGGCTTTAGCCTTTTCACTTAAATAAATTGAGACCTTGATAACCTTAGATACTTTGCTGTTTCCATTGATCTATTGTCCTGGATCTTATGTCACGTTAGACCTCAATTGTTGAGCTTATTTTCTTAAATTGTGAAACCTGATTCATGGTAGGTCATCCTTTATATTGCAAAAGGTTTTGTAGATTATTTCTTTTGAATTCTAAAATGTTGGTAGTGACTAGATTGATTCTATAACCATTTCTTTTTGGTCAATGGTACTCATTAGCAAACTACCATCCATCTTCACTTAAACCTGTCTTTGTATCTAAGCACATTCCTTATATTTTATCCTTCACTCCAATTTCTATTGTTGTTTCATTAAAATTCATTATCACTGAGCAAAGTAGAACTTTTCTCTAGTATGTGGTGTGTGCTTATGTATGCACATAATATAAAGGGATAATTTAGCAAATACCCTCATTCCAAATGTTGAAACTAGCATATACCCCCACTATTTTTTTTTATCTAGCAAATACCTCCACTCCTATGTAAAACAGAAGTTTTTTTTTTTTTTAAAAAGTGGGGGTATATCTTAAATTTTTTACTATTTCATACTAACAATGGGGGCATTTGGTAGTTAAAAAATTATTAAGAGTATATGCTAGTTTCAACATTTGGAATGGGGGTATTTGCTAAATTATCCCTAATATAAATTAATTTTACACCCCCCTGATTCTATAAGATTGGCTATGTTTTATGGATCTGAGTGTTGTCCAAAATATTAGTTTAGCCAAAATGACGATGCTAAGATGGATGAGTGGCAATATGTTAAAAAATAGGATAAGAAATGAGCTCTAATCATGGGAAGTTAGAGTTGACACCAATTGTGTACAAATGAAATGAGAGAAGACCGTCTTAGGTGTTTTGGACATGTGCAATAGATGCTCCGAAAATAAGGGATGAGATAGTATTTAAAGGAGCCGCTAGGACTAGAGGTAGGCCTAACTGAACATGGATTGAGGTTTTAAGGTAGGATATAGTTTTTGTTAGTGTTATAGAGGACATAACTCTAAAGTCTAAACAGAGCTGAAAGGAAGAAAAGGATTCAAACAACCAAACCCAAAAATTTGGGCTAAAAGCTTTGTTGTTGTTACGTTGATGTCATTCTAAGAAGCATTAGCAGTTGTTTGTGAATGTCAAGCATATAGTTATATATGAGAAATGTAGTTAACATCCATATAATATTATGTTATATACAAACTAATTGACTTGGTCACATTCATTGGAAGTTTTCAGCTGCAAGCATGAGTAGCCTACTTATCCATGAGTATTCTGTGAGACCTTATTTCAGGTTTCATGGGAACAATAGAAGCATATATTTGTTACTGCCCTAAAAATCATTGCCATTTATGTTATAGAAGAACATAGTATTTTTCTGGGTGTATTTTAGAATTATTAGGTTATTTTAGTTATTGTATTTAATAAAAATTCGGTCACTATTTAGTATTTAGAGATTAAGTGAAGAGTTTATGTCTCCATATTGAATTTTGAGTCAATATTTGTATTCTTAACTTATTAGTGCCAGCTACCTTCAACTTTGGATCAGGCCACAGACAATGCCGTCCTCCTCCAACTCTGGCTCAAACACATGCAAAACCGACGGCATCTAACTCCGGTCAAGGCTGCATGCAGTGTCATTTGCCTCTATCTCTGACTGAAGGACGCATGCAACATTGACCCACTCCAACTCTGACCCAGGTTGTCTCTAGTGCCAACCATCTCCATCTCCAGTCTGGTTCGCAAGCACGACCATCCACCTTTAACTCTGGCCAAGGTGCATGCAGCACTGGCTCCCTCCAACTTCGTTCTTGGTCGTCTTTACTGCAGGTTTTCCAACTCCGGCTCAAGCTTCATGTATCTCCTGGCTCCTACCACCTCCAACTCAGGCCCAGACAGCCTTTAGCGTTGGTAACCTCTACTTTGGCCCAGACTACATGCATCTCCTTCCAACTTTGGCCACCTTCAATGCTACCCACCTCTAAGTCCAGCCTAGGCTGCATGTAGTGCCTGTCACTGCCAGCTATGACCCCGGTTCTCTGACTCTCTGACCCTGACCGCCAACTCTGACCCCGGTGTCCCTGACCCTGGCAAAAACCAATGTCAACCTTCGAATTAGAAGTATTTTTGGTAATGCAAGTTACACATGGTTTCTAATGTATTCAACATGAGGGAGTGCAGAAGAATACAATATATTTCAAGTTTTTTTTTTCTAGGATTATTAGATTATTTGGGTCTATTGGATTTAGTCAAAATTCGATCTATATTTAGAGGTCTTTCTTGCCATATTGAGTCTATGAGTATATTTGTATTTTTTTAGCTTGCTTACTGAAGTCTTTACATATTCGTATTATTTAGTTATTACAAATATGAAGAGCTCCTATGGAGAGTATGCTGGTTATTTTCATCTATCCACCAAAACTAGGATTAGCCACCACCACTTCTCTTCCTACATCTCTTATTCCTTGTGCTTTCTAAATCTCAACATGCTACATTTGTGTTGGTACTAACTTTGAAATTTAAGAAATAACCAACTTAATGCTTCATTCATCTTGACGAGTATATATACATCAACATAGGATGTCCTAAGGCCTAATAATGTATTGGACTAAACCTTACTAAGCATTTGCATATTAGCACTCCCTCAAGCTGGAGCATATATATCATACATGTCCAGCTTGTTACAAAGAAATAAAAAATGAGAAGTAGAAAGAGGTTTGGTGAAGACATCAACAAATCCGATCTTCATGTCGAGTAAATGGAGTGTAGACTTGATTGCCCATACATCATCGCGAACAAAATGATAGTCCACCTTAATGTGTTTGGTCCTTTCATTGAAGACTAGATTACTTGCAATATATATGATCGCTTGGTTGTCGTAGTGCATGAAAGAGGATCTGTATACCGGATGCCAAGATCGGTCATCAAGGTCTTAAGCCATATCATCTCACAGACTGATAGAGCCATTTCTCTGTATTTTGCCTCTTCACTAGATTTATCCACAACGACCCGTTTCTTGCTGTGCCAAGTAACAAGATTACCACAAACATAGATCTAACATCCAAATGTAGATCGCCTATTGCTCTTTGACCCAACAGTCTACATCTGAGTAGGATCCGATGTTGAGTCCGTAACATTGGTACAAAAGATCTTTCCCTAGAGTTGCTTTCACATATCTTACAATTCTAAGAGCAACTTTCCAGTGGCATAATCCTTAGATTCTCCATGAACTTACTAATCAGACCAACATCGAAGGAGATGTTTGGATGAGTCACAGTCAAATAGATCAACGTTCCTACAAATCTTTTTATATTGAGACTTGTCCTTAATGTCATGATCATTCTCTGGCCAAAATTTAGATTTGGTACGATAGGAGTATCAACTAGTTTAGAACCAACTAGACCGACCTCTTGTAACAAGTCTGTACCATACATTCTTTTGGAGAGGATCATCCCTCTTTTGTTCCAAGCGTTCTCAATCCATGGAAATATCTCGGCAGACCCATGTCTTTAGTATCAACATGTTTTTGAATATGGATTATGGTCTCCTCAGTGCCAACGGCGTTGCTCTTAGGTAGTAGAATGTCATCAACATACACCATACAAATAGCTATCCTAGACTTAGTATTCTAGATTAATACCATAATGGTCCGTGTGACTGTGCGCCTCAAACCAACTATAGTGACAACTTGGATAAATTTGTCAAACTAGACATGGGGGCTCTGATTTAGTCTATAGATTGTCTTCTTGAGTTTGCAAAACATACTCTCCCCCAGAGCAACAAACACATGAGGTTGCTCCATAAAAACTTCTTTAGTAAGGTCACCATATAAGAAGACATTCTTAACATCCAGTTGAAACATCGGCTAATCACGATTGACCGCAAGAGAAAACAAGAACCTAAACAGTGTCGAGTCGAGCAATTAAAGAGAAGGTCTCAAAGAATTAATACCATAACTCTGGCTAAAATCCTTGGCTAAAAATTGAATCTTATAGCAACCGATAGAACCATCTGGCAGGTATTTCAGAGTAAGGATCTATTGGCAAGAAACAACATCACAATCAATAGGAGCAGTAACTAGTTCCGAGGTGCCACGAGATAATAAAACATACATCTCCTCTTTCATGGTCTGCTTCTGGATACAATAAGTGCCTCCTCTGGTGTTCGAGGAATAGATATATTAGATAGTGATAGAGTCATCTGACGATAGGAGGGGTCAACTCGAGCGAAAGAGATGAAATCATCCAAAGGATAAGGACACAAAGTTCATTATTTACGAAGAGTAATAGAGATATCCAGATCAGAAGCAAGTATCGACGGAGGATCGACAATAGGCTTGGCTCATTATCTTTACGAAGAGTAATAGAAATATCCAGATCAGAAGCAGGTATCGACGGAGGATCGACAATAGGTTTGGTGAGATGAGGAGTTCGTAGATGACAACGAGCATAAAACTGTAATGTTGAGGTTGAGGTTGAGGGTAGAGGTTGAGGCATAGTGGGGTGGAGGTGTAGAGGTGGAGGCAACCCCAGCTTTCTTGAGGATTTTTCAGTTTTCTTGTTGAATTTTTCCGTTTTCCGATCCCAAACTTCTTCAAATAATTTCTTCAGTTTTCTTGGGGGATTTCTCGTAGTTCTAAGCCTCAACTTTTTTTTGAGATGGTTTCTTCAGTGTCTTTATGGGATTTCTTCGCTTCCAAAATCCAGCCTTCTTCAGATGATTTCATTAGTTTTCTTGTGGAATTTCTCGTATTTTCGATCCCAGCTTTCTTGAGATGGTGTCTTCAGAGGATTTCTTATGTGACGAAGTCCGATCTTTGTTTTCGGATGATCTCTAGTTTCACTCTCTCCAAGCTGGACTTGCTTTGACCAAGTTCGAGCTTGTGGGGGCGTGTTGGAGAGTAGACTAGTTATCTTTCTTTTGTGCATTTATTACTTCACGTATTTTCCATTTCTAGCTAGGTTTAGTAATGTCATGTCATATGCTTTGTAGTTCTATAAATGTTGGCCAAGACCCTAATAAAATTTATCCTGTTCCGCAGAATTCTCAACAAACTATTCTATGTTCTTTTTCACTACAATATTCTTTGTGCATTTATTGTCCTAATGAAAAAGTAATTTTCTGTTGTTAGGGTTCGATTGTACAGCAAGTGATAATTAAATCCCCAAAAGATGAAGGTTGGTGGAGTGATTACACTCTGTTGAGGCACAATGCCAGGATAACTTGTATGAGGTTAGTTTAGCTATTGTTTTTCCAATATTCTGTTGCATGCCATATGCTGCCTCATGCCTATTTTAGTTAGCGTGTTATGTTGTTTGTTATGTTCCCAACTCAAACATTGTGTTCTAGAAATGTTTTGAGCTTATCTTGAAGTGTCTCTCGCCCGTAACTGTGTATGTATCTGTTACATAGGCGCATACAAAGTATGCTTCTTATGTATGTATTTATGTGAACTTTTGCTTTTCTTAGGGTTATAGTTATATGGGATGTTCCAGCTCCTTTTTTTGTTTCTCCTGCTGACTTTCAATGAAATAACACCTCATATCTACTAGAAGGTTACAGCTAGAAGGTTTTAGGATGTTAGTGTTTGGGGTTTATTTTATCTGGAAGATTTGGGTTGTTAGATTCATTCTTTCCTAACAAAACCATTCCGGATTTGGGATTAAGTTTTAAGAACGGAAAATAATACAAATGTTCTGTTATATGGTAAGTTTGGTCAATATGAGCATAGTTATTGACATTCTCAAGAGATGGAAGTAGTATGAGAAATGCACAGGTACCAATAAGCTACACTATCATGACATTGATACTCTTTATGGTTACTTCTAACCTGAGAATGTACATGGAGAAAACAAAAAATATATTCTGTATGTTGAGAAGGAGGAAGGAGAACAAAACATGTTTACCTAAAGCTTTTGTAATAGGATATGATGGTCTAAAGGAGCGAGGCCCGAAAGATTAGGTGACATACTATTAATAAGAATGATCTCTTTAACATCCTCTAACCAAGACATGATATAAACATAATTTGGATGAAACGAATGTTCTGAGAACCTAACCAGCCATTGAACCAGAGAGGGTAGCTGTTCAAGGTTTACTGGTTCAACCGGTGGTCGACCTCTACCTTTTTAGATATTTGTCAAGAAAGTGTCCCGTCATTACCTGTAGCCCCATAATCTTTTGTCACAAATTCAAAAGTAGCAAAAAGAACTAGGACAATGTATCATTTTTAGTATTATTAACAGCTTTGTTAACATAAATATTAAGACTTAAAGAGATACATACTGAAGTGAGTAGACAAGAAAGAAACAACCAATGTAAGTAATATAGCATGCACATATCAGCATGTTTGTGTTGAGATTGCCTTCAACGAATAATATAATGACACATGTGAAATTGATTGAGAATGTATGTGTTGAGATTGCCTTCAACAAATGAAATAATGAGTACATATTATTGATTCGGAATGTAAGGAAGGTGAAAGGTGTTGAATGCAAAGAGAGAAAGAGTCAAAAGAAGGTACAGAATAAGTTCCTACATTTACTATACACTTCTGGCATATTTTAAAAACTGGTCAGTCTTTTGATTTGACCAAGAAACCCAAACTATTAAACAACGATTGCGAGCTGAACATTCTTTTTTGGTTTGAACGTAAGTAACTGTGTGAACTGTGTCCGTCTTATTGACCGGTTTAAACGGTTTTTTGGCTGCTTGATACTGGTTCAGTGCTAAAACGGTTTCCTGTCGGACCAGCTGGTTCGATCCGGTCCGGTTTTCAGAACACTGGATGAAACGGAGCTAGAAGTTTTAAGAATGCACATATGCTTTCATGTAGGAATATCGTTCTATTTAGGTGTCTAAGAATAGGGATTTTATGTCACACCAAAATTATCACAATTTATTAAGAAAAATTAGTACCTATAAGAGGAATGGTCATAGATGTTGAAACTGCTGTAGGATCTGTTAGATACCTGCCTTATCCTTCGGGCGATGAATGGTCATAGATGTTGCTCAAAGGGATTTGCGATCCTTTATGTGGTTACTTCATATTGTTGATCTTTGATCTGTCCTTGACATGGATCCTGCTTTTGAGTGGACAATGGAAATTAACATCTATGTTGATAAGAATTCTATCTAGGCTTTTTATTTAAAAAAAAAAGATCTTGCTTGTCTGAACTTGAACCCAGCGTTTGAAAACAATGATACTCCCGTTGAGTGCTTCCTGCATTATTAAGTATTTGTGTGTCCTTGTGCAAGGTTCCAAGTTTCCAACCCACTGCATGGTGAGATATGGTTAACACTGTAAAGTGCATATAAATTCCTAAGCCATTGATTATGCTCCTTGGTTACATGAGCTTATGCTGCATATCCAAAATGTAGGTTTACCTACCTGCAAACTGACTGCCTAGGTTTTGTGGCATGACCCTCTCATCCACATTGTTACCTTGGCGAGGAATTTTGTTGCTATATTTGGTATTAGAATAAATATATTGGAATATCCTGTTGGTATATTTGGTATGACAGAATATGCCACAGGATATTCCACAGAGGATTTAATATAATGAGGGTTGTAAGGCTATATATAGCCAAAAGACTCATAAAAATTATCACAAATATTCAATATGATATCAGAGCCACAAAAATTATAGTCGCCGCCACCTTTCCCAAACCCTAACCCTAGTCGCCACCGCCATCACCATCCACACCACCACAGCCACCAGCCGCTGTACGGCCGTACGCTGACCACCTCGCGCGCGAGCCGGCCGCTGCTCCGCGGGAACCTCCGCCGCACGCGCACGACTGTTGTCGCTGCTGCTGCTCGCGACGGCCGCTGCTCGGAGATACCCGCCCGACGACGCCCACTCACATGTCAGTCGGTTCACCGGCCCTACCACCACGAAGCCGCGGTTTTCGAAGTCTCCCACAGGATCGTTTCGGACGTTGAAGGCCTAGATCCGATAGAAGAGACATGATCGGATCTAGGAGAGGACGAAGAGCGTGAATCGTGGAATGGGTATGAGGTGATCGGAGAAGAGGAGGATCGATTGAGGAGATCATCAAGACGCTGGACCATGCAGAGGTTGCAATGTTGATGAAGCTGATGAAACTGTCGGTTGGTGAGAGTGCGACAGGAACATCGACGAAATTGGAGCTTTCCTCCATCGATCTGAAGCTTGATGGACCAGCTACCTACCTGAATTGGTCACGGCGGGTGAGGAGAACCCTTGCAGGAAAGAACTTGGAGGGTTTCCTGTCAGGAGAGAAGACAGAGCCGGACGAGGGCTCGACAGGAAGCGACGAGTGGAAGTCCACTCGTATGGTGATCTACATTTGGCTTCTCAATTCTTTAGTTCAGTCGATCGCCGCCACAGTAGATGACATCAAGATTGTGAAGGATGTGTGAAAGAAATTGAGGAGGACCTACGATGGTGTAGGGAACAACTTGTGGGTTTTCCAGATCAAAGGGGAGATCGACGACACCGTACATGGAGAAGATGGTGCAGGACTATGTCACGGAGTTAGAGCGTCTGTGGTTGGATTACGATCACTCCTCAGATTGGACGAGTTGCGGGGACCCGAAGTGTATGGAGAGACAGGTATGTCTGCAGGAGAGGACGATGAAGTTCCTTAAAGGGCTGGCTGTAATGTTTGCTCAGAGGACAACAGTACTTCTAGCCCAACCGAAGATCCCCATCCTTGAGGATGCTATCTCGGCCATGATCCAGGAGGAGACTCGCATCAAGCTGCAGGCAGGGACAGATGGTCCTCATGAAGTAAAGTCAACACTGATGGCTACCAGTTCGAGCGACACAGGGCCTAAGGGAGAGCCCTGACAGCACAACCAGCAGTGCTACAACTGCGGAGAGATAGACATCATCGGTATGCTTGCATAAAACCACCTAAGGAGGGAGATCCAGGTGGTGGACGTGGACAGTTCTATGGATGCAAACATTTTGGAGGACGTGACCGTGGTCGTGGGGGTCGACGGGGTGGTCGAGGTGGTTATCGGACGAACCTGCTGGTAGTAGAAGGGGATGGGAGAGCTGGTGGTACCTTTACTGAGGAGGATCAGACATTGATGGACATGCTAGAGGCACTCAGGAGGAAGCAGAGAGCATCAAATGATGGAGGCATGAGGAGTGGAACCGAGGAGGCGTCCACCTCATTCTTCGTTGGAGGCAACGTTGTCATGTATGCCCATCCATCAGAAGGTACTGACGACTCACTTGCCCTTGCATCTATATCTTCCCTTAAATCGTCAGATTGGATTATCGACTCGTGGGCCTCTCGACATGTGACGACGAATGCTAGTGAGTTCTTCTCCTACACTCACCTAGCATCGGCAGACAGTATTCAAACAGCTGATGGTACTTTCCAGCCAGTGGTCGATAAGGGTACTGTAAATTGTACAAGATTAGTAAAATTATTCAATGTTTTGCATGCTCCATCTTTTCCAGTCAATTTTTTGTCCATCAGTTCTATAATCCTCCAACTAAAATGTATTGTCTTTTTTGATATTCCTAAGGTGATCTTCCAGGAGAAAAAGATGGGACGAAGACTTGGGACTGGCACTTGGCATGAGGGACTGGTACCTGGATCGAGAAGGACTGGATTCAGCATTGGTGTCTATGGCAGAGAAGGCAGGAATGAGAGGACTGAAGATGAGTGCCGAGGATACATTAATACTCCACCACAAGAGGTTGGGACACTCATATTTTGCTACGTTAAGTAAATTGTATCCAGCTATTTATGAGAAAACAAATAAGGAGAAACTAGTATGTGATGTATGTGATTTAGGCAAACTTACTAAGAGCTCATATGTTAGTACGGGTCATAGGAGTTCGTCTGCTTTTGATGTAATACATTCTGATGTTTGGGGGCTATGTGCCATTACTACTATTATTGGTTACAAGTATTTTGTTTTCTTCATTGATTGTTCTTCTCGTGTCACTTGACTATATTTGATGAAGAATAAGAGTGATATATCTACCTATTTTCGGGACTTTCATAAACATATCCAGACTCAGTACAGGACAGTGGTGAAGGTACTGAGGTCGGACAATGGGACAGAGTATACCAACAGAGCACTTGCGAAATACTTGTCAGCCCAAGGGATACAGCATCAGACCACCTGTGTATACACACCAGCACAAAATGGAGTAGCAGAAAGGAAGAACATACACCTTCTGGAGGTGGCAAGAAGTATGATGATCGATATGAATGTCCCACAGAAACTGTAGGGACATGCAGTATTGACAACAACTAACTAATCAATAGGATGCCTTCGAAGGTACTGGGATGGAAGTCCTCATGTGAAATATTGCAAGAAAATAACAGTGGGATACTCCCACTGAAGGTGTTTGGCTGCATGTGTTTTGTGAAGGACAACGGACCGTCAGTTGAAAAATTTGATCCTAGAGCAGTCAAGTGCATCTTTGTGGGCTACTTGGCGACTCAGAAGGGGTATATTTGCTGGAGCCAGTAGAGAAGAAGAAGTTTGTGAGCATGAATGTTCACTTCAGGAAGCATGAGCCATACTACCGTCAGGAGGGAACCTTAAACAACTCACCTGATACTGCGAGTATGAGACGAGAGGGGGAGATTGGTGAAAGCCTGGTGACCGATTTAGGAGTATGGCATAGAGGCACGATTGAGGAAGAATATGAAGGTGAAGAGGAACAGGGGAAGGAGATGAGAGGTGTTAGGCCCACAGCTCAGGGGGAGATACTTACGTACAGCATGAGAGGGAAGCAAACTGCAGGACCAGTACCTACAGTGCTAGTGCCAAGTCCCTTGCCTGCGTCCGTCTCGACTCCTGAGACACCTACACCACCACCAGTACGGAGAACCACTCGCAGCAATGCGAAAAATACTCCTGATAGATATGGTTGGGACCTTGCTCAGTTTGTTTCATATGATCATATCTCCTCTTCTCATGGAGCATTCATTACGTCTTTGGATAGTATTACTGTACCTAACAATTGACAGGTTGTCAAGAACGATCCAAAGTGGAAAGCGACGATGCACGAGGAGTTGTGGGCTCTTGAGAAGAACCACACTTGGGAGTTGGTAAAACTGCCAGAAGGGAAGAGAACAGTCGGATGCAAGTGGTCTTTACTGTGAAGCAGAACCCAGATGGACAGGTTAAGCGCTACAAAGTTCGACTGGTGGCAAAATGATACAGTCAGACGTACGACATTGACTATGACGAGACCTTTGCACCAGTGGCAAAGATGAGCACTGTCAAGACCCTGATTTCTCTGGCAGCGAATTGGATGGAAGCTACACCAACTGGATGTGAAGCATGCATTTCTTCATGGAGATCTAGTGGAGGAGGTGTACATGGAGATACCACCAGGATTCGGCACCAATCAGACAGTAGACAAGGTCTGCAGGTTAAATAAGTCCCTCTATGGACTGAAGTAGTCTCCTCGAGCTTGGTTTGACAGATTCAGGAGGGCGATGATAGGAATGTGATATCGGCAGATCAATGCTGATCATACTGTGTTCTTCCGTCTGAGTGGAGGCTATATCACCATGCTTGCGGTGTATGTGGATGATATGATTATCACAGGAGATGATGAGCAGGAGATTACCCAACTTAAGGGGAAGCCTGACAAGGAGTTCGAGGTGAAGGACCTTGGCCTTCTTCGGTACTTTCTTGGGATTGAGATTGCTCGAGGAGCAGAGGGGATTGTTCTTTCTCAAAGGAAGTATGTGCTGGACCTTCTTACATATACAAGGATGTTGGGATGCAAATCTGTAGCGACGCCGATCGATCAGAGGTTCAAGCTGAGCGCGGAGGCTGGAGAACCAGTTGATCGGGACAGATACTAGAGACTGGTGGACAAGTTGATCTATTTGAGCCACACACGTCCTGATATCTGCTTTGCAGTGAGCCGCTAAATGCATGACCCACGGAAGGGTCATATGGACGCAGTGTACCAGATTCTGAGATACTTGAAGGGTGCCCCCGGGAAGGGACTGATATTCAGGAAGAATAATCACGTGGGCATCGAGGGCGACTGTGATTCTGACTGGGCTAGCTTTGCTGATGACCGGAGGTCTACCTCGGGATACTGCATATTTGTAGGAGGCAACTTGGTCTCTTGGAGGAGTAAGAAGCAGTCAGTGGTAGCCAGATCGACAGCTGAAGCGGAGTATAGAGCTATGGCCTTGGGAGTTGCAGAGCTGCTATGGTTGAATAATATGCTGGTGGAGCTGAAGCTTGATCAAGGAGCCAAGATGAAGCTGTGGTGTGACAACCAGTCTGCTATTAGTATCGCCAACAATCCAGTACAGCCTGACAGGACCAAACACATCGAGATCGATAGGTTCTTCATCAAGGAGAAGTAGGTTAGTGGACTACTGGAGCTAGGCCACGTTCCAACCAAGGATCAGGTAGCAGATGGACTGACCAAGGGACTTACCTCTGTGAGCATGATTAGAAGATGTGACACGATGGGCTTAGTGAATATCTTTCGCCCACTTTGAGGGGGAGTGTTGGTATATTTAGTATTAGAATAAGTATATTGGAATATCTTGTTGGTATATTTGGTATGACAGAATATGCCACAGGATATTCCACAATGTAACGAGGAGGATTGTAAAGCTATATATAGCCAAGAGACTATCAATAAAAATCATCATAAATATTCAACAAATTTGGCACAAGATGGTTGATGTCAGATGAACAGCCGATCATAAAAATTCTGTCAAATCTTTATAGACTTTTCTTGTGCTCAATATCCTACCCCATTGTGATGGGAGAAGACTTGGATGATGATTGATCATGTGGTGCATGCAATACATGTATTGTCTTAAATTTCTATTTAGGCAGAAGTTCATCTGAACCTAACATCTATTATCTGTTTGAAGTTGATTTCAACAAAACTCACCATTTAGAGTTAAGGATGGCTAGTTCCACTACACGGCAACTTGGCAGCCTTTTACTACACACAATTTTGAATTAGAAGGAATCTACTTTTCCAAGTTGTTAGTTGACGGATCAAACAGGAGTTTTACCTGTTGCTGCAAAAAGACAAAACTTCTTTTTTCCTTTCCTCATGCATTGCATAGTTTATAATTCGTCAATTTTGTTTTTACAGATTGATTCCTCTTATTGACACATCTTTGTTCCGCAATGAGATGCAAAATGAGGAAAATGTTTTGGTCACTTCAAGTTCAGATCGTACCATTCGTCTCTGGTGGAAGGTTTGGTATTTACCCTAGCAAAATATCTTCTATAAGTTATATAAGCCTAACTTGTCGTTGAATGAAACATGTTCTTGTATGCATGGTGTCTGTTTCTCCTTCCAATAGTCTCTCTGTGGTTTCATCTATGTACAAAATCATTTTCTTAATTGTTTAATGCATTTAATACCAGGTTAACTTGTAGTATATTTACATTTGGGCATAGACAAGTAGAAAATATAAATATTCCTCTATCATTGTAGTCCTACTGTGTTTTTTTCTAGTTCTAGGTGTGATGTAAATTTCTCAATAAAATACTTTACTGGAATCCAAAAGTGTTTCCCCCCCTTTTTTTTTTCTCTGAGTCGAGACTAATGGGGTAAGTACTGAACCAGGAAACCCTTTTCTTTCTTTCTTTATTTTTTTAGGCTTGGGATTGAACCCAAGACCTCCCAATAACCCTCACCAGCACAATTGCTGGGCCACCCCCGGTGAATGGTGATTGAACCAGGAAACCCTGATTAGCACGAATCCACGGAAAGTTGAACCAAGGAAAGTTGATTGTTGCAACCAAACCTAAATGTTTGGTGTCCCAGCGATCATGCATCCTCTTTCTGATTTCTTTATACTTATATTCATCATATTCTTCTATGTGATGTTACCAGAAGAACTTTGGGTGCCTTGACCGTCTAGACACGGTCTGGCTCAGGTACTTGGATTTCAAGTTGCTTAACCATTTTTCTTTATAATACTATAAATGTAAATGCAAAGTGAAGATAAGCATAACTGTTGATTAAAGGTTGAAGGAAGCATAAGTATATAACATATTAACAATTCATGAGAAGCCTTTATACATGATGTAAATTGTCAAAACAACAACACATTCGACGAACCATTTTGTATTCATTTTGTAGATGGTTAAGGAAGTTTTACTAGCAATCCTCAAAAGAAAGCCTACCGTTCCCTTAATTAGAGGGTTTTGTATTGTTTGCGCGAAATGTCAACCATGTGTAAAATATTAGTGTAGTTGGAAGCTTTAAGTAATTTGCTGTTGTTATTGTGTATATACTTAATATGCAGGCATATACTCATTTCTAATGACCATATGTACAGTGGCGGACACAAATTTAAAAGACGGGGGGGGGGGGGGGGGGGGGTTGTTCAACCTCAAATGTAAAGACAAGGGGGGGGGGGGGGGGGTTGTTCAACCTCAAATGTAAAGAAAAGTCCAAAATGGAATCATATATTAAAAACCTATATATATATATATATATATATATATATATATATATATATATAGTCAAGGCTGGTAGCTCAAGTGGCTAGAGTGGAGACATAAGACCCGAGTTGACGGTGTTTGAATCCCGATGGGAACGAACATGAACAATTATATATATATATATATATATATATATATATATATATATATAAAAGCATAAAATAAACTTCATAGACCAAGTCAAAGAAGTTAAGAACTTTACGCAAAGTCAGACTCTACGCAAGGCTCATTAAAAGACTCTATTGAGTCAGATTCAAAATTCTACGCGAGCTCTTTTACGCGAGAGCCATTCTCAGCTTTTACGCGAGAGACAGGCTGTCAGACTGCATTTAATGCGCGTGATATTGATATGACAGTATGATTTTCTGACAGAACATTGCACAGAAGCCGAGAAATTTTTTTAACCAAACCCAACACTTGTCGTTTAGCGTGCAGATGGGCTACTTTACGCTCAAGAGATCATTTCCTTTACGCATGAAAGCTATTTGAGTCTTTACGCTCAAGGCTTTTGTGTGCGTAGAGTTTATTTGAGCTAATTATACGCTCAAGGCTACTTTTCAGCCACTTTACGCAGGAAGTCTATTTTGGGTTATTTTACGTCCAGTCTGCTACTTTACGCAGGAAGTCTATTTTGGGTTATTTTTACGTCCAATCTTTTCTGGCTATGTGAGAACGTGGTCTGCATACGTGGCTTTCATGCCACACTTATCGAGGAACGTGTGTACGTGCTCTCCCCATTTTGTTGAAGTTGTGAGACACGTGTCACCTTGCGTAGAGATCAAAACTCTACATGGGACACGTGTCATCACGCGTAAAGGTTGATTTTCAATCGTGGGTGGCAGTTACTTGCGTAGAGACCCAATTTTGTTGCTTTTTACGCACAGAGGGTCTAGTCTATAAATAGACTTATTTTTAACAAAAGAAAGACATCAAGAGAGATATACAAAAGAGGAGATTATGAGAAAACTCATACTTTCAGAGTGATATTTCCAGAAGCGTTTCTTCAACTTTTTCTCAAGAACACGGTTAAGCAAAGCAGGAAATCATTCGACTGTGCCATCAGTGCCGTTGTGTCGATACCTTTCTGGTGACTTAGTTCTTCCGATTGTTCATCTTCTTCAGGCATTTCTCTTCATCATCATCGTGTGGTCCAAGGAATAAAGTGATCGCTCTCAGATCAGACTTCCATAGCAATACTTTCCAGAAACAATTTATACTTTTGTACTTTTTCTCGTTTTCTTTCAAAAGCCAATTTTAGGTATTTTGTTAAGTGAAACAAAAGCTGGGGACGACTTTCTCCTCTGACGAGAAAACAATTGCTCAATATGATAATGTGTCGGTCGGATCGACAAAGAAGACTCTGGTTGTTCAATTTGACCAGATTGCTTACGAAGAAATGCTCCGAACTGGGGGTAGTACTCGCTGCTCCAATGTTCAAAAATCGCGGAAGGTGCGAAAAGTTTGGATTCCTAAGTCCAAAGCATCCTCTGATCTCCCTGTTGTCTCTGAAGGCAAGGGAATTCTTCCCACTCTTGTTGTGGAGGCTCCCGTCTGTGACGAGGCAGTCTCTACTTCAGTGTTGCGTCCCGGACGTAAAAATCAGTCTCCCGTCTGTGACGTGGTAGACACCCAAGTCTTGCGCTCCGCGCGTAAATATCAGTCTCCCGTCTGTGACGTGGTAGACATTAAAGTCTTGCGCTCTACGCGTAAGGGTAAATTTTCCGTCTGTGACGTGGCAGATGTTCATGTTTTGCGCTCTACGCGTAAAGGCAAATCTCCTGTCAGTGACATGGTAGATAAAGTTCACAATGATGCCTTTGCATCTAAAGTGAATTTGCCTACACGCATGCAGCGTAAAAACAAGAATTCTATTGTTGGTAAAACTTCAGTTTTTCACCAACAACCTTCTTACACTGCTTTACGCAAGGTACAAAACCTTCAGATTACACGTAATGCTGATGGAGTTCTTTGTGCACAAAAATCTCAGGATTTACGCACGCAACTCCAGGCGCGTAAAAATATACAGTTTGGTTCTGCTAATGCAGCCAGTAATCTTCTTTATACGCAAGGGACTAAACGTTTCTCTGTCCTAAATATAATAAAGAAGACGACTCCTTCCACTCCTGATTTACGCGAGTTACTTGTACAAAAACGTAAAAACAGAAAATCTCCTGTGATACTCCCCAAAAAAAATCATCATTGTGAGTGTCACCAGATTGTAATCAAATGTTGCTGTTCGGCTTCTAAACGGTCAATTTTTGACCGATTAAGCTATAATGTGCCTCAGCAAGATGATCAAGAACATGAGTTGTCCTATGCATCAGTTAATATGGCATCTCATATCAATAGAGGACGACGTCCAAGATGCAATTCGTCTCGGACTCCAAGCCAACAACAGTTCAACCGACTCCTTGACACTTTTGAAGGGGTATATCAGCATACTCGGTCAAGAAGTCAAAGATCGTTGCAATCTTCAGATTCAGAAGCTGGGGGTACCCAGTCTTTGGAGTCAGAAACTGATAGCGTTGATTCATACCTCTACACCAATCTCTCTGTATGTTCAAGGGAGGTTGAATCCTATGCTATCGGAGATGAACCGGAGACGTCAACTTCTAATACAGAGCAACGTCTCTCAGCAGTGGAACAATCACTGAAAGACATGCTTGCAATGATGCAAAATATGCATCAAATAATAATAACTCATCAAACTGTTCAGCCGGCAGTGGTAACACCGGTGCAGGTACCAGCACAAACTCAAGATAGTCAAGGGGTTGATACACCTTTGAATAATTTTAGTCAAGAGCCTGCTATCAATCAAAACTCCGCAGCTCCAGATCCTCTCATTTCAGAAGATGTACCACCTCCGGTGGGGGTTACGGTACATCCAACCACTATCCAATCAAATGTGCTTCCCCAAACTAGTGAAGCTATTCAAGCAGTGCGTGAGCTAAAAGCACAGTTTGAGGTTCTTAAGCACAAAGATCAACTCCAGATGTTAGGGATCAAACAACTTTATCCTCCTCAAACTGGAATGATGTACCCTTTCCTCCAAAATTCAAGCCACAATCTATGGTGTTATTTGATGGAAAGGCTTCTCCAAATTAATATATCAATTATTTTGATATTATGACTGTACATTTGCAAAAGAATGATGCTCTTCTCACCCGAGTTTTTATTGGGTGTTTGACGGGTTCAGCATATGACTGGTATCGCAGTCTACCCGACAATTGCATATCGTCTTTTGACGAGTTTAAAGCAATGTTTCTCTTCCGTTTCTATGAAGGAGGCATGGACATGAATATGTCCTCCTTAATAGAGATTAAACAGAAAGAGAAAGATGATACTCGGACGTTTATTGAACGTTTCCGACAGGCTACTTTGAAGATGCCTCCTGGTATGCCAGATTCAGCATTGATTGATACATGCAAAATGAATCTGCGACCAACCATTGCTGTCTTTACAGGCTCTCAATTCACAGATTGGGCCTCATTCATTATAACAGCAGTTTCAGCCGAGACCAATGGTAGATTGGCTCGTGAACATGGGATGATCTTTGCCTCAGAAGACAAAGGAAAGAAAGCCTCTTCAGGTAATAATTCCGGCAATCGCAATGGGAAAGGGAAGGAAATCCTAGTGGTTAATCTTTCAAAACCCAAAACGACGCCAAATAATCCGGAGTCTTCCAAACCAAAAGAAGAGTACTCTTTTGATGACAGTGATATCCCAGGGATATTCCAATGTCTTGTCAAGAGTGGTAAACTCCAGTTTCCAGAGCCAAAACGACCTAATGAGGTGAATCTAACTAACAATCCCAAGTATTGTATCTATCATTGATACATAAATAATCCTACCAAGGCTTGCTATGTCTTAAAGAAGAAAATCCAAGAGTTGATAAATACTAATGCCATCGCTTTAACCAATGATGAGCATACAGCCACAACTAATATGATTTCTCTTCAATTTGGAGGTTTTCCTCCATAGCAAGTTCCAGATGGGATTGTCCCAATTCCTAAGGCAACAATGAAGATTGTGAATCTCCCGCCTGCTAGAGAGCAAAGTGAAGGACTATTGTCCCTCACATTAAAAAATGGTGAAATCATGTGGGTACACCCTGACTTAGTACCTGAAAAGGAAGATGAAAGTAAAACTTCAAAATCCAAGAAAGGTCGAAAAGTCAAAACCTGTAATATGATTTCTCATGTTGTTACTCCAGATCATGATGATTTGGATCATCTTTGGGACGGCATTCCTTTGGAGGATAGGCTGAGGGGTTTGAATATATGCCCTCCAAGTTTAACTCCTCCTACCAAATTTAAACTTACTCATCAGCAATGGTTAGCAATGAATAGTGTCCCCTTATACAGGGCACAACAAGTCTTTGCTGCTTATGAGAAAGCTCCTATAGGGATTTTTTCTCATGTCCCGAATACCCCTACTCCTGTGGCTACAGAGGTCTCTGCTCCTCCTTTCTCTGTTGAACCATCTATTGAAAGTCCGCTACCCACTCACATGTACAGTCAACAATCAGTCCATCTCATGAAAAAGATGGGCTATGACTTTCAAAAGGCGGAAGACTTGAACTATGATAAAGGAATGCGACTTCCTTTACAAATTCAAAGTCAAAAATCCACTGTTGGATTAGGATTTGAGGTCCCTCATAAAAATTCTCGCAAGAAGAAGACTAAGGGAAAGAAGACTAAAACCTGTAATATGGTACTTCATTCTCCAGAGTCTGAAGAAGAAACCTTTGCTGGTACGAGATCTGGTAAAGAATACCCCCAAGATTATGAGAGAACTTCCAAAGAAGCGGAGGACGTTGCTGAAACACTACCAGTTCAACCATCTCCTGTTCCTGCTGAGGCAAGACCTTCTAAACCATCTGTGGTTGAGAAAGGGAAACAGAAAGCAGTACGCTTTGACGTCCCATTGAAATCTGCTTCAAATCAAGGGGTAGTGATGAAACCCTACAAGTTTGATATTCTAGCCCAATTAGCTAATACTCCGGCTAGACTTTCTATCTTTGAGTTGCTTCGTCTTTCTAAAGAAAGTCGAGAAACTTTGAGCGAAGCTTTGCTACAGGCGGATTCATGTTTAGCTCAACTCAAGGGTCCTGACAATATACCGGTGTCGTGTCCACAATGTCATAGTGTGATGGAATCGATTCCTAACATTACCTTCACACAAGAAGATATGCTGTTGAAGCATAATAGACACGACAGGCCTCTGTGTTATACATGGTATATTGACTCTACTGAAATTGACAGGATTTACATTGATCCTGGGTCTTCTATTAGCATTATTCTTCAGAGTATGCTACGACCCTTGAGGATTCCTACTAGTGATTTGACTTACACTAGTACAACAATAGTTGGTTTCAACTCTGGAAAGAGTAAACCATTGGGGAAGATTCGTCTGAAGATTCAAATAGGTGATCTTCGAACTATGGCGACCTTTTATGTTATCAACTCAGATGTATCTTACAACATCCTTCTTGGAAGACCGTAGATACATGAGCATAACATTGTGTCTTCAACTCTCCACCAATGCTTCAAATATGTGGATTCTCAAGGGATTGTGAAGACTGAATTTGCAGATGTCAATCCTTTTAAGGGTGTTGAAGCCTATTTCTCTGATTCAATACTCTACAAACAGGAGCATGTGAAAGAAATATCTGATATGGCTGAAGATCGGTCGCCTGCAGAAGATCAACCTGTCTTAGAAGATCCTCCAGAAGATCAATCTTTGATGATTAAAGTTAAAGGTCGAATTCAACCCCAACCTGTCAATGGCGAACCTTTGATGATTAAGGTTAAAGGAAGAACTCGAGCTTCGTTTGAGGAATCTGTGAGAATTCCAGTCAAGAGCCAAGTTCAACCTCTCATGATCAAAGTCAAGGGACGTACTTCTCGTACAAATGATCCAGAACCACTGATTATCAACCTTGACAAGTCTGCGCTGAAGACGGATGACGATCCGTTAATGATCAATCAAAAGCGTAGTAGTCAGTTTGTAAATGATGTAAATATTGATCATTCTGTACTTTCTCATATTAATGAAGATTTTCTTTTGGAGTATATGGCTGTCAAATTTATTGAAAGAATGACTTTATCTGTTGATAATCAAAGTCATCAACATAAAAATGACATAAATACAGAGGAAACCTTATATATTAATCATAAGAAATTTTTTTTTCCTCCTCATGTCGATGTTGGACCCTATGCTCAAAGGTTCCTAACATTTTCTCCTTATCTTCTACCTGTAGTCTCATCATCACAAGCTTGTGTAACTTATAGACGTCATGAACAATCTTATTTTGTGTTCCCGTCTAATAAGAAAAACAAGCGCCAAATTGTGTTTGGCTTGGCTAGAAATATCCCTGTTACTCAGACAGATGATCTCATAGAGAAAGATAAAGAAAAAATCAGAATCGATAAATATAGTCAACAATCTCTTAAGATTATCCAGAATATGGGATATGATTTGAAAACTATGCTAGGTCTCAATCAAGGCAAAGATAGACGGTTACCATTATGTGGTGATCCGTTTTACCAAAAAACTCGTCATGGGTTGGGATACGATCCATCCTACATGTTTAATGAAGATATACAAGAAGAATTTTCTTCCAGTTCTTCACAATCCTCAGATTCTGAAGAAATCCAGTTCATTGAATCTGATACATCCCACATGTATAAAGAAGATATGGAAGAAGAATTTTCTTCCAGTTTTTTACAATCCTCAGATTTTGGAGGAAACCAGTATGTTGAATCTGAGTGCGTCTTTTCAGTCAACATGGTTCAAACTGATGGTGAATCTGAGCCATTTGAAAATGACCCTTGGGCACAACAAATGGACACTCAATGGAAGCTTCGTTTTGAACAGCGACAGCCACCTACAGAAGATAAAATTGTCCAGATTGACGTTGGAGACGGAACTACGTCTAAGCCGATATTCATCAGTAAAAACCTTTCTGAAGATGAAAAAGAAGAGTTGATAAAGCTGATTAAAGAATATATTGATATCTTTGCATGGAGTTATGAGGATATGCCGGGTCTAGATCCTAAAGTAGCTACTCATAAACTCAATATTCTTCCTAATGCCAAACCTGTAAAACAACAGCCGCGGCGTTTTCGACCAGACATGATGGATGCAATTGAAGCAGAAGTCAAAAAGTTGATCACATGTGGTTTTGTTCGTGAAGAACAACACCCAGATTGGGTTGCTAACATTGTTCCTGTCATGAAGAAGAATGGAAAAGTCCGAATTTGCATAGATTTTCGAGATCTTAATGCAGCTTGTCTAAAAAACGAATTTCCACTACCGATTACCGATGTCATGATAGATAATACATGTGGTTTTGAACGCATGTCTTTCATAGACGGATTCTCAGGATACAACCAAATTAAGATGCATCCAGAAGATGAAAAGCATACCGCTTTCCGTACACCCCTTGGAGTTTACTGCTATACGGTTATGCCGTTTGGTCTGAAAAATGTCGGTGCTACGTATCAACGGGCCATGAGCAATATCTTTCAAGAACATCTACGAAAAACAGTTGAATGTTATGTGGATGATATTGCTGTCAAAAGTCGATTAAAAGATGATCACATTCAAGACTTGAAGACAGTATTTGAGTTGATGCGTCAACATCAACTGAAGATGAATTCCACTAAGTCTTTCTTAGGGGTTTCCAGTGGCAAATTTTTGGAATTTTTCATCACTTCTCAAGGTATCCATGTTGATCCTGATAAAATCAAAGCAATTCTTGAAATGCGTCCTCCACGTAATCTGAAAGAACTCCGTGGCTTCCAAGGTCGTATTGCTTATATCAGGAGATTTATATCCAATCTTTCTGGGAGATGTCAACCTTTCTCTCGTCTATTAAAGAAAGGTGTATCATTTGTTTGGGATGAAGCATGTCAAAAAGCCTTCAATGACATCAAGCAATACCTTACAAATCCACCTGTTCTGGTACCTCCAGTAGTAGGAAGACCATTTTTGCTATATGTTCGAGCCTTAGATCATTCTCTTGGTGCTCTTCTTGCACAGAAAAGTGATAAAGGTCATGAACATGCAATTTATTATCTTAGCCGAATGATGGTTGGAGCTGAACACAGGTATACTCCTGTGGAGAAAGAATGTCTGGCCTTGGTTTTTGTTGTTCAAAAGACACGACATTATGTGTCAGGACAAACTATTCATGTCATATCCAGAATAAATCCTATTTGGGTATTGATGAGAAAGCCGAGCATTCTTAACTCCAGGTTAGCCACCTGGGCAATGTTGCTTACTCCTTATGATATGGTCTATGTACCTCAAAAATCAGTGAAGGGTCAAGCATTAGCTGATTTCTTAGCAGCCCACCCTATACCTGAAACCTCTAAGCTATATGAGGACATTCCAGATGAAGTCGTGGATTGCAACATGACTTTGAGGGATGACATTTGACAACTATATTTTGATGGAGCCACAGCGGGATTAGGTCTTGGGGTCGCCACCGATGTTGGAATGGTAGTCTCTGCTCGATCAGCCACCGACGAGGCAGCAACGACGGGCTTCTTGCCCTTGGCGCTGGCGGTGGTCTTACTCTTAGGGGCCATTGAGTTGAACTAAGATTTCGAAGAAGAAGAGAGTAAAAGAGATTGAGATTGCGAGAATGAGTAAAGTTCTCTCTCTACCGGCAAAGCTCTATTTATAGAAAATTTTGAAATCGGTTCAAATTTCCGAAATTTACGCTGACTGTTGGATATCCCGAGCTTTACGCGGACTGTTGGGTATCCCGAACTCTACGCAGATGACCGTTGGGTATCCCGAATTCTACGCGGATGACTGTTGGATATTCCGAATTTTACGCTTCTGTTCAAAGTATTTCAAATTTTAGAAAAAATTTAAAAACTTTGAAGGGGGTCTTGTAGAAGCATAAAATAAACTTCATAGACCAAGTCAAAGAAGTTAAGAACTTTACGCAAAGTCAGACTCTACGCAAGGCTCATTAAAAGACTCTATTGAGTCAGATTCAAACTTCTACGCGAGCTCTTTTACGCGAGAGCCATTCTCAGCTTTTACGCGAGAGACAGGCTGTCAGACTGCATTTAATGTGCGTGATATTGATCTGACAGTATGATTTTCTGACAGAACATTGCACAGAAGCCGAGAAATTTTTTTCACCAAACCCAATACTTGTCGTTTAGCGTGCAGCTGGGCTACTTTACGCTCAAGAGATCATTTCCTTTACGCATGAAAGCTATTTGAGTCTTTACGCTCAAGGCTTTTGTGTGCGTAGAGTTTATTTGAGCTATTTATATGCTTAAGGATACTTTTCAGCCACTTTACGCAGGAAGTCTATTTTGGATTATTTTACGCCTAGTCTGCTACTTTACGCAGGAAGTCTATTTTGGGTTATTTTTACGCCCAATCTTTTCTGGCTATGTGAGAACGTGGTCTGCATACGTGGCTTTCATGCTACACTTATCGAGGAACGTGTGCACGTGCTCTTTCCATTTTGTTGAAGTTGTGGGACACGTGTCACCTTGCGTAGAGATCAAAACTCTACATGGGACACGTGTCATCACGCGTAAAGGTTGATTTTCAATCGTGGGTGGCAGTTACTTGCGTAGAGACCCAATTTTGTTGCTTTTTACGCACAGAGGGTCTAGTCTATAAATAGACTTATTTTTAAAAAAAGAAAGACATCAAGAGAGATATACAGAAGAGGAGATTCTGAGAAAACTCATACTTTCAGAGCGATATTTCCAGAAGCGTTTCTTCAACTTTTTCTCAAGAACAGGGTGAAGCAAAGCAGGAAAGCATTCGACTGTGCCATCAGTGCCGTTGTGTCGATACCTTTCTGGTGACTTAGTTCTTCCGATTGTTCAACTTCTTCAGGCAGTTCTCTTCATCATCATCGTGTGGTCTAAGGAACAAAGTGATCGCTCTCAGATCAGACTTCCATAGCAATACTTTCCAGAAATAATTTGTACTTTTGTACTTTTTTTCGTTTTCTTTCAAAAGCCAATTTTAAGCATTTTGTTAAGTGAAACAATATATATATATATATATATATATATATATATATATGAGGAGGGATCTACATCCCCCATGCATCCCCATGATAACACCCGTTGGATCTTGTTTAAGTCATCTAATCTTAACCGTTGAAAAATCAACTGTTAAGATTAGATGACTTAAACAAGATCCAATGGATGTGAAAGAGGGGATACATAGGAGATGCAAAAGTGAGGGATGCGGATCCCTCCCCCCCTCTCTCTCTCTCTATATATATATATATATATATATATATATATATATATATATATTCTGGCGGCGGTTCAGGAGTTCTTCGCGGAGGGCAGGTTTCTGAAGGAGATGAACCACACTTTCTTGACGCTGGTTCCTAAGAAGGAGGGAGCGACCTCGCTCGCAGATTTTTGACCCATTGCTTGCTGTAACTTTCTTTATAAGATTATCACTCATCTTATGTGCAGGCGTATGGAGGGGATTATGCAGGAATTGGTGTCCCAGAATCAAGCAGCGTTCATCAAGGGCCGATCGATAGCAGAGCACAGCCTACTAGCTCATGAGATGGTGAGGGAGTTCAGCAAACCTGGGGGATGAAGGCTTGTGTGAAGCTTGACCTCCGGAAAGCCTATGACACGGTTAACCGGGACTTCCTGTGTCACTTGATGCTTGCCATGGGGTTCGACGAGAGGTGGGTTGCGAGGGTGAGGGAGTGCATTTGCTTTCCTACTTTCTCAGTCCTCATCCAGGGCACGCCACATGGCTACTTCATGAGCAACAGGGGGTTGAGGCAGGGTGACCCCCTCTCACCGTATTTGTTTACCTTGGTGATGGAGTACTTTACATGCATGATGGACACGGCGGTGCATAGCAAGAGGATCGTCCCCCTTTTCCGGTTGGTGAGACCGGTTGTCTCCCATTTGATCTATGCTGACGACTTATTGGTGCTCCTCCAGCCTTCCATGCGGGGCATGAGAGCGCTCTCTGACATTATGGAGGAGTTCGGGCGGCTATCTGGGCTCCAGTTAAACAGGAAGAAAAGCAGAGTATACTTCAGTTCCCGGTGTACACTGCAGGAGGAGAGAGCCTTCGCCTTGGGAGTGGACAAAGGCGAGCTCCCAGTGAAATACTTGGGGGTCCCGCTGACGATCAACTATGCCAGAGAGCAGGATTGTCACAGCTTGGTGGATTTTGCTCAGTGGAGAGTGGAAGGCTGGCAGACTGCGGGTCTATCATTTGGAGGACGGATTGAGTTGGTGCGTTCGGTTATTGCTGGCATCACGATGTTCTGGCTCCAGTCTATCTAGATCCCGACGACTACTATTCGGAAAGTGGAGGCCATCTGTGCTGACTTCATCTGGAGGGGAGGGATGCATGCGATCTCCTGGGACCAGCTATGTCGTCCTCGGGAGGAAGGAGGAGTGGGTCTGAGGCCTCTTCATGCGGTCAGGAAGGCAGCTTGTGTGAAGATGGCCTGGAGATTCATTAAGGGGGGTCGCTTTGGGCGGAATGGTTGGGAACAGATACTTAAGGAGGACTAACTTCTGGGCCTGCATGATAGACAATAATTTCTCGGTCACATTTAAGGCCATTCTGAGGTGTCGGCCGGTGCTTAAGACCGCTATCTGCAGGAACATGAAAGATGGGACGACCACCGACCTCTGGCTTGATCCTTGGTTGGGTTCCAGATCCTTGCTCGAGATATTGGGAGGTCAGCTGGACAAAGAGGCGGGCAGGGGGCTCACATGCAGTCGGATCATCAGAGATGGAGTTTGGAGGCCAGACGGATATCCCTATACTGTTCAGCTTGCCGAGGAGATTCGCCTTATTACTATTGGCGTTAGCCAGCATGAGGATTCCTGGAGCTGGGCCGGTCCAGGTTCGGGGGGAGGGTCAGGTCTATTCTGCTATCGTAGCTGCTATGACTTGGTTCGGACCCACCACGACCGGGCTGAGGAGGTGGACTTCATTTGGGGTAAGGAAATTGTCCGAAAAATACAACTATGTGCCTACCGACTTCTACGGGGCAGACTTATGACGAGAGACAGACTCCTCAGGTTTGTGATGCAGATCCCAGATGCCAAGTGTGTGCTATGTCATGGGGAGGACGAATCAATGGGACATCTCTTCTTTGTATGTCCGATGACCTGGCACATTTGGACTGAGCAGTGCGTGCAGCTGAGAGGAGGAGTTGGGGTGGATAGAGACATCCGGAGCATTCTTAGCTGGATCCGAGATCACAGAGGCCGGGATCCGGGGTGGGCCAAAAGAGCCAGAGTTCGTCTCGCCGCTTCCGTTTGGCACATCTGGAATGAGCGGAACAGACGTATTTTCGAGGGCTTGACTATCCCCTCTATTGGAATTCTACATAACATAGAATTCGATGTATCAGTAATGGCCCCATAATATTATAATTTGGGGCAAGAGAAGTTGTGATATTTATGTATTGTAATACCTTTTCCGCTATGTGCGAGGAATAAATTCACCATTATTCCAAAAAAATATATGCTCAAAAATTAGTCGGATGTTTTCATATTATGGAACCAACCTATATTACAACCCTTGATTTGGATTACAAGGTTAAGGTTACACATGTATCTTTTAAATAGATACTCTCATATTTTAATTTTAGTCTTGCAATCCAAATTCAACGGTTGTAACATAATATGAAACCACCCGACTGGTTTTAGAGCATATATATATATATATATATATATATATATATATATTACAAAAAATAAGATAACTAATCTCATATTACAGTACTCCTCTTCGATTGCACATATTCAGAAATCGTTGAATAATGTCTTCATTGCGGGTAGTCTCAGATATGTCTTTCTCAATGTAAGCGACCAAACACTCGGTCATAAACTCATCTCCAAGTTGATGTCGATTGCGTAGTTTAGTCTTGATCATTTTTATGGCTGAAAATACCCTCTTAGCAGTTGTTGTTGCAACGGAAGATTAATGCCAACTTCATAAGCAGAAATACCAACAAATTGTCGATGACTCTTGGTGCCCACGCCTTAGAAAAAAATCTTTGCATCCTGAAATATAGTAAAAAAGTGCGCTAAAGAACTGACAGTACAAAATATACGAGTTGAGCTGATATTATATGAACTCTAAATAGGGACAAACATTTAACAAACAAATTGCGCAAAAGAGGAGACGCAAATGCAAGTTGGAGAGTACAAGTAACAAACTAATATTAACTAAGAACATAAGAGGAAACAAAAAAACTCATGCAAAAATAATAACAAAAAAAAGTATAAGAGATCAAGTTCAAAATTGATATATTATACAAGTTGCCACGTCAGAAGAAAAAATTAAAAATAAATAGCCAATGATTGGGGGAATAAGAACTAGAATTGGAATATGATAGAGATGAAATAACCAAATAGGTACCATTTGGATATCAGATGCTCATCGACAAGTTCACTTTCTAAATTGAAATATCGACTTACATAATTATAGAATTTCATAGCCATAAATCAGACTCTTGTGCCATAAAATCAATTTGTGTTAATTTTATGGCTAATAAGAGTATCAGTTTTCATAATATTGTGTAATAGTAATATATTACACAATATTAATTACCTCTTCCCAAACAATATCTGGTCTCTTTAATAATTACATATGAGCTTCTCTAAATGTGGTCTACGTGTGACGTTCCTTCTCCAGACTCCAACAAGTGCTCTTCTTTCTCTTCCTCAACTCACTCCCTCTTCTTCTAGTTTCACTAGAATATGATAGAAACTCATACTCAAAGAAGAGCATATGTAATATCTTAAAGAGAGATCTCTCTTTCTCTCTCTCTCCATGTGTGTAATGAATATGTGCCTCTTTGTATTGTATGACTCCTCAATTGCGTAGCACACTCCCTTCCCCTTCCCCCCCTCTCTCCCTTTCCTCCTAAGGTCTATTCCTATGTTCAGATGAATGGATCGCTTGCGGAATTAAGCATGATGAGTTTTGCAGAGGATGACATGAAGGGCGTGTTCTGCAGGGAATGTGCTCCAATAATGGCTCTTTGTCCCTCTCATAGAGTATGAGGTTTGCAGAGAAGGACATGGAGTGTTTTGCTGGAAATGAGCTTGAGGATTTAAAAAAAAGTTCACTGGGGTTAGTTGACCCCACTTGCCCCAACGTGTGTCCGTCCCTGCATATGTAGAAGCTCCAACCTGAGCATCAATATCTTAAAAGTTAACAATCGAGGGCATAAATGGAGGCAGCCGCTGTGGGGTGGGGGTGGAGGGTAGAAGGAGAGGGGGCTAGCACTTAGGGGCTTGGTGGAATTAAGCATTATGAGTTTAATAAATAAATTAATATTAGAGATACTAGATAAAGCCTATTCTGTTGAAAAATAAAATTGAACATAGAAAAAATGATAAGTGCCGAGTGAGAGCATCTCTAAGGAGTATTATATTAATTAATGTTCATGAAGTTGCCTAATTGCAACACTATAGTAATTAGTTACAGATTTATATTAGTAAAGTAAGAAGGGTAGGGCACAAGAATGATGATTATGGATAATGAAGAAATCTTTGGATTGAAGAGAACTGGATTTCGTTTAAAAGCAAAAAAGAAGGAAGTAAATAAGTTCTATGCGTACATGGAGCTGGTAAGGTACTAAGGTACTGGAGGAGTCTGCCACAGATGTTGGAAGAGGTGGAACCGTGGAAGAGGTCTCTGGCCATGCAAGAGGAGGCCGTCAAAGGTCTGGAGAACATTATTGCTCATCACTGTTGATAGTTGCTAGTGTTAAGAGGAAGGGGGAAAGAGATGTGGAATTGGGAAACAACATCTGGATAAATGGATTTAGGTATTTAGTATTAATGGCTTTGAGTTTAATGGGTCGTATATCACCCAACTCCAAGCTTTTATGTAACCCACTTGAAATAAATAGACTATTCTTAGGTATGCTTGTTCCGCCACAAGCCCCTCCTTGTACGTTTTTAATATTTTGCTTTTCTTTTCAATTTGAGATTTACTTAGAAGGTTAATGGAAAGATTTAGAGAGAAAAAAAATTCCAGAAATTTACATATGCTTTTTATTGACCTAGAGAAAAGACTTTGAAGAAGAAACGTGTTTCTAATAGTTATATCGAGACTATTAAGTATATGATAGAGTTACGACGATTGTACGAGGGGAGGAGAAATGAACCCGCTCCCTATTACCATTTGCTTATATCAATGATCAACGTTGAGTTTTTATCTTTTTACGATAGTTATGGATAGAATTACTAAGCATATCCTTGAGGAGGTTCTATGGTGTATGATGTTTGCTGATGATAGTGTGTTGGTTGATGAGAGTAGAAGAGGGTTAGATGCTAAAATAGAACTATGGAGAGAGACGTAGGAATATAAGGGAGTTAGGATTACTAGCACGAAAATAGAGTGTATGAAATGTAATTCAAACTCAAAGTCAATGATAAATAAGGGGGTAGGGGTGGTATATATAGAAGGACAAGAGATACCTAAAAGTAATAGCTTTCGGTATTTAGGATCAATCATTCAACATATAGAGAGATTGTGATGGATGTCAACAAGATGGTTGAGATGGAGTACTTTGTGATCACAAGGTACCTCTGGAGTTGAAATAAAAATTCTATAGAACTGTTATAAGACGAGCTATGCTTTATGGGTTAGAGAGTTCGACAATTAAGAACATATCTAGAAAATTAGTGTAGCTGAAATGAGAATACTAAGATGGATGAGTAACAATACATTAAAAGATAGGATAAAAGATGAGTTTACTCGTGGGAACTAGGAAGTTAGAGGTGACACCAATGGAGGACAAAATGCGAGAAAATCGACTTAGATGGTTTGAACATGCGCAAGGCAAAGCAATTGATGCACCAATAAGGAGAGAGAATATAGTAGTAAATGGAACTGCTAGGATTAGATGTAGGTCTAGACTAACATGAATTGACGTGTTAAAGAAGGATATAAACTTTGTTAGCGTTACAAAGGACATGACCCTTAATAACGCCAAATGGAAGAAAATGATTCAAGAGCTGACCCCATAAATTTGGGATAAATGCTTTATTGTTGTTGCTATTCCATTTGAAAGCAACAACATGTTATTTCTTAGCCTAACATTATTTCTAGCTCTATGGTAATTCTGGACTGCTTTTGGCATTTTTTACATTTATTGATCTTCTATCTCTAAGTATTTTTTTCTTCTATTTACTGGACATTTTATTACCTTTTGTAGAAAAAGGTATGTGTACCAAGTAATAAGATTAATTGGTGCATAATCCGACTACACATTCCAGGCCCCGCGTAATCAAACACACTTTTTATCTTCTTCTATTTGTAAGTATTTTTTCCTTTCTGTGATTTTTTATAACCAGATCCAAAATTTTAGCTAAAATCCGGGTTGGGTTAATGGGTTATCGGTTACCATTGACAACCCTAATCCCACTGCAGTTATGCAAGTTACACTGCGAAAAGGTATGTTTGGAGGTGGAGTATTGGATACATTCAGCCATCAGTGATCGTCTGTCTCAACTTGTAAGAATCCTTTAAATGCAGCAGGATGCGATTCAATTACTACAAAAATTGAGGGGATATATAATGCAAAATTTCGAATATTGCCGTTTGTTCTCATAGCGGTGTCAGATTCAACACAGAGAATGGCAACATATACACGGCAAGCTGAAATCAGTGCCTTATCTGTGTCATGCCACCATATCTTTATGTATGCAACATAAGTAGTTGTTGAGAACATTAGGTAAGGGAGTGTCTCGTCTGTCTGCTGAATTCGTGTGGTGTGACCATTGAACCCGAGCATACGGTGACAAGATATGTTTCTGTTTTGTTATCTCCTAAGGATGGTGAGGCTAGGAAGAAATAAAATTGGAGCAGCAAATCAATGTATCTACCATTGAACAGTACATAAATATTTTTCTTACAAGTATATATCACTATGAACTATATATTTTCGCACAAGCAGTATGAGGCCCAGGTTATTAGCATGATTGTAACTTCACTAGCACCCATGAGAATGACTGTGTTTTATTTCAAAAAACATTGTTGTCGTTGATCCAGCTGCTACTGTGAGAGGAAGTTTTGCTTCAATGGCTTACATATGAAAGTTATAGTGGATAGCTGATGCTATCTCATTGTAAATGGGCCTACTAGGCTGAGATTTAGCTAGCGGGATGAACTTCACTTCTGCCCCAACTTGGGTTGGTCGCCTATATTGTTATATGTTTTTATAGAGATTATGGACTTAAATGAAACAGTTATAGTAGAAAGTTCCGTAGGAAAATGGAAGTGGTGATCTTCTAAATTCATGCCGTTATATAAGATAGGGTAGCAACTTGATAGTGCCATATTAATATTCTAACTTTATAAAATACTGATAATTAGAATTTTTCTTGGACGTGAGGAGAGTAAAAAGAATAATACATGTACAGTCAAATATGATTGTTGTTTGTTACTCACTCCAACTATAAATTATTGCTTGAAGTGTTATCACTTAATCTCATAATGCTGATTATGAATATCTTTCCTATGCCATGTTATCTTTTACATCATCTTTCTTGGTCCTCACAATCCATATAAAGTTAATTAGTTTTTATTAAGAATATTGGTTATTAAACATTTTGATTAGGCACCTACGATGCTCATCCTATTGTAACAAATTTCCAACCATGTCAAATATTTCCCCTTTATAACAAAACCTCATTCCAGTGAATTTTGCTGTAGGGTCGTTCCTGCCGCTCTTTCAAAGGTCATAACGGGCCAGTTACCACCTTAGCTGATAAGTTACTTGGGAATTGTGAAAGGAAAGTGCTTGCTAGTGGAGGGGAAGATTGTACAGTTCGTCTTTGGTTAGTTGGTTCAAGTGGGAAGCGCCATCCTCTAACAATGACATATCATGGCCATGGGAAACCTATTTCATGTCTATCAGTAGCTAGGTATGACTTTAATGGTTCATCTGTTTGATAGAAATCTAGTCTTTCTACCCATCACCATATAATATCGTTTTCTTTGAATCAAGTGCTTTTAGTTTTGTACATATGTGATGCACGCCAAAAACATTAAGGTCTAGCACCTTTGGCTGTGTGACTAATTTTTTGCTTTCTCAACCTCTTCTTCAACAGTATAGAGCACTCCTAATAGTTATTGCATATGTTTCTGCTTGGACTTGGTAGAAAATAGTAGGAGGTGAGCAAGTGGGGTAATGAGTAAGAGAGATGGGAAATTTTTGAAATATGAAAATATTCAAAACAAATGAATTTTAACTATAAGTGGAATATTGACGGTTAAATACTTCAAATTCAATTGATCAAGAGTCTCAAGTATAAATAGAAAAAGGCTACTAATATAGACCAGAAAGAGAAATATTAAACTAAATTTTTTATTTGCACAAAATTCTGTGAACATTCCCTATAATGAATACGACAGTTTTTTTATTATTAATATGATACCTTGGACATTTATTGCTCCATTCCTTATCTGCCTATCCAATACTATCCTCGCGTCTGCTTTGCCTTCCCCTGCTCCTTGACTTGTACCCTCTGAAGTCACCCTGGCTCATATGCGATTTCCTCCCACCCTCCCACTTCGGTGGCCAGTTACCACCTTAGCTGGTAAGTTACTTGGGAATTGTGAAAGGAAAGTGCTTGCTAGTGTAGGGGAAGATTGTACAGTTCGTCTTCGGTCAGTTGGTTCAAGTGGGAAGCACCATCCTGTAACAATGACATATCATGGCCATGAGAAATCTATTTCATGTCTATCAGTAGCTAGGTATGACTTTGATGGTTCATCTGTTTGATAGAAATCTAGTCTTTCTACCCATCAGTATATAATATTGTTTTCTTTGAATTAGTGCTTTTAGTTTTGTACACTCTGTGATGTACGCCCAAAACATTAAGGTCTAGCACCTATGGCTCTGTGACTCTAATTTGCTTTCTCAACCTCTTCTTCAACAGTATAGATCACTCCTAATAGTGATTGCATATGTTTCTGCTTGGACTGGGTAGAAAAGAGTGGGAGGTGAGCAAGTGGGGTAATAAGGAGTAAGAGCCAAGGGAAGATTTTGAAATATGAAAATATTCAAAACAAATGAATTTTAACTATAAGTGAATATTAACGGTTAAATACTTCAAATTCAATTGATCAAGAGTCTTAAGTATAAAAACAATAAAAAAGGAGAAGGCTACTAATATAGACCAGAAATGAAATATTAAACTAAAAATTTTATTTGCACAAAAATTCTGTTAGCTTTCCCTATACTCAATATGACAATTTTTTTAAGATGATACCTTGGACATTTTTTTATCAACTTAATACCATGATGTTGGACAGTTATTGCTCCATTCCTTATCTTCCTATCCAATACTATCCTCGCGTCTCTGTCGTCTTCCCTTGCTTCGCCTCGACTTGTTGCCCCTGATGTCACCCTGGCTCACATGCGATTTGCTCCCACCCCTCCCCCTTCGGTGGCCTCTCCCTTATAAGTTTGACTTGTTTCTTGTACGTCTCCAATGTTACAACCAAGGCTTCATTTGGAAGATATAAATATGAAGTAAGAGCATAATTATTTTATTTTATTAATGTTTGACTCAGGGGACTGCTTGGTGGTTACCTAGGGATTCTGCCTAGTTTAGGTATCACATGCTCCACCACTTTGGGACATTCTAGGCAATTTTGAGAACCTTGGTATAGATTTACAGTTATTTCTCATGTCTTTTTCTTATTTAATTCATATATTTGATTCTAAGTTTATATTCATTTTTTACTTTCATGACTTTATGCAAATTATCCATGTTTTCTACTTTGGCTATTATTTGAGAAACATTTCTTGAGAAAACATGCATTGCATGCCACTACAATTGGCCAATTGCGTATCCTTGCACCTCGTGCCTTGAGCGCAATGTTTCTTTGTGCCTCACACTTTTGCAGCATTGGTGCGGCTATATCAACATCCAAACTGGCTATTGTATCATTATGGGCAGACTGTTTTCAGGGTGCCAAATAATGGTCGACAGTGGCCATGTGATGGCACTGGAGTCGAAGAGGCCAACCAAGACCTCATCATACTAGGTAGTTGTGCAGCATGCGGAACATGATACTTGTCTGGACGTGCCATGTTGCTCATCAACCTTTTCAATCATGGCTTCAAGAGGGATTGAGTTGCCGCTCCTTAAATGCACATAATCGGGTGAACGGCAGTGTAGATCCGGCAGGTTGGAGGAAACTGAAACACCGGACTGTGGGGGCAATAGATTTGGAAGCTTTATGGAGGAGAATAAGATAGCTGGTGGTGCTGCTGTGGACAACATCAGTGCAACTCAGGAGAAAAGTTATCCTAATATTGGAACAAGAAAAGGCAGAAACTTGAGCGAGGGAAATGGGGAAAGAGCTACAACAACAGAAGAGAAAAGGAAAGTAGAAAATAGAGAAGAGAAGGGTTTTGTAGTTCATATTATCTACTTGTTGGTTTTATTAAAGATGAAAAAGAAAGAAGGATATAAATCCCATTCGAGACAATCATTACATAGTAGGCAAAATTCTGTCTTTTTCATGCACATGACTTGAAAAGTCCAGTAGCTTAAAAACTCAACAAGACAGTAACCTGATCCAATAACCTTTTCTCCTCCCATGAAAACCTGGGACTTACATCCTCATTAGCATGTGTACCTGAGCCAAAACATGGCGACACATTACTCAAGCAATGGGGGTGAGTCCTCAATATCATAGAAAACATGTATTGATTATAGTTTAAACTGCCAGTCCACCCCCACCTACCTATGCAAAATCTTTGGCTCAATTCCTGTTTGTGAGTCATGAGACTGCAGTCTTTTGTTTTCTGTCTGATAGAAAGATATTTAGGGGTGGTATCATGGAAAATTTTAACTTTTTGAGAAGGTATGCCCAAAACCTAGAGCTGACATTTGCATTGGAAATCAATCTCGGATCATGGCTATCTAAAAAGGGCATCCTGAAGCAGAGGTCACGAGATGCAATGTACGAGGTTCAAATCAAGCGCTTGTGAGTAGTGAATTGTTCAGAATGGAGTCGAGGAAAGGAGAAACGGCGAGAGAGGATTTTTTTTTTTTTTTTAGTATATCACATTACTGCATGAAAAATTGATCAATTGGATGGAATGGGCAACCTTTCTCTGGAAGCTAATATTGAAAATCAACGTAACTTGAAGTGAAAGTTCTATTCCAGGTCCGGAATCAGATGGAGGAGTTGTCTTCTTTTCTCACTTGGTTGGGTCTAACTCTTCCGGCATGCTCCATTTGTTGTAAATAATCTTCCCTATTGAGGCTCAATTAGCAACACATTTGAGGTTGAGGCTTAAGAGGCTGTTGGTTGTTGCACTTGTGCCTATGATACGTAAAATATTGCCTTTGCTATATAACAGTGCTTTCCATTCATCATTCAGGAATGATAATGAAGCTGAGTCAAGATTCTTCTATTACATGGGAAAACTAATTTAATCTCTTCATGAAGTATCATGCATTTTTTGTGCAATTGTAGGTCCATCTTACCTAATAGTGACATTTTGAGTTATCCTTCAGGTATTTTGATACACCTTGTTCTATTGATGTACGTTAGGCATAATAGTATGAAGAACTAAACCATTTTATATTAACTGTTGCTTTTGTACGGTATATTTCTTGTTTTCATCCAGTGACCTGATCACAACATTTGAGACTTCTCCCATCAGTATGGAGTTGGCTGCTATGGAGTGCAAGAAAGATCCACAAAATAATTGACAAGTTTTTGCAACCATCTGTCAACCATGTGACTTATGTCTTATAAACTTAACCTTTTTTATTATATTGCATGAATATGGACACAAATGCGAATAAGGACATGATACAAATACATGACACAGACATTTTTAGATAGGTACACTAAGTAGTCGCATATGTTGCACAAATATGGACATGGATACAGGTATGGACACGATGAGGATACTAACATTATTTCCCATGTGCATGCAACATAGCTCTTTTGCTAGTGTGACTAGTTATTTTCCCCTATTTCCCTTGATTTTAAACTTCCCTTTTGTTTACATAGGTACAAGGCTTCTCTTCTGGTGAGCATGTCTACGGATTCAAGGGTATGTAAGTGCAAGATATATTTCTACAGTCCGAGATATGCCTGAAGGAAAACAAATATGGTCTTTCTTGTTTTCCTTTTTTATATGGGAATGAGGTTTTCTACCATTTTCCTTTTCAAAATGGTTTGCAACAATCTACACAAGAGAGGGCGTTTCCCACCTATCTTCAAATTTACAACAGAAAAAACAGAAGCAATGACAACAGTAGCAACAACAGCAACTACAGCACTACACGATTCCACATTTTCGGTCCATTGCATGAATTCTTCTCCATTTAGTTCAGTTGCAAGGCATCTCGGCTATTTCAGAGCAACTACCATGTCCTTTTTACTGCTTCACTCCAGATCCATCTTTTTCTGCTTCACTCCATCTTCTTCTTTTTCTCTCCTTGTTTTGCACAATCTTATCACTCCTAAATTCCAGATATCATCCTTCTTGCACATATCCAAGCAATCTTCTTGTTATCTTTATTTAAGGTCCGACTAACTTCAAAATAAATGCACTCACTTCATCTTCTATCCTCCCAACATATTGTTGTTTTTTCCATCTCAATATTATGGTTTACTAAACTGTCCATTTTTAGTGATACTGTTGTTTCATTTCCCAACTATGCTAACCTATAAAGCATGTGGGTCATACAGCCATCGAGAGTTTTCCAATCAGTTTCAGGGTATCTGACAGTCAAATAGTTCTTCATAATTCTTGTCTGTGCTAACCATATCACTTAAGTTTCATGGGATTTATTCTCCCCAATCATCCTTCATTGTGAATGTTTGATCCTTTATAATTAACAAATACAATCATTATTAGGGATTCTTGACTAATATGACCTACTAGTGCATTTTCACTAAGGTTGTGTCTCATACATTCCAGATCCATCCTCTTAGTTCCAAGTAATTTACATTCCGAGCTTCATTCCTCATTTTACCTTGAGAAATCTGTGTCCCTATTATCATGAATTAGCATACTGTCATAAGCAAACAACACACACCAAATGGTGTCACGACCAAGTCCAGATCACGAGCCAAGGAAAATCCAGTTGATCTTAAGGCCCGAGTCTCGCAAAGCCTATGTTGACAATACAATAATTGATATTGGACAAGATTATCAAACAAGAAAAACCTGTACTCAAATATACGTAAAATATAACTCAAAATGTCATATATGTGTCAAAAATTCAAGAAATTTATCTTTGATACAAAATTGACAACACAAATGATGGGGAATTTATATTTAGGATTTTTATTTCGGTTTTTAATTCAATTTTATTAAGGTTCATCTCAAATTATGTAAGAATGAATTCTGATCCGAATTTGAATTTGTAGGTTTACATTTGAGTTTGATTTAGAAGTTAGAACCAGAATTTGGATATGCATCTCCAGTTTGGAAAAAGCTTATCTTATTTTAATGTCTTCATCTATTTTTTGGATAGAGCTTACTAATAGAGTTTCAATATGGTTGAGTCTTATCTTTTGTCAATGCCTATTTAAAGGCTGAAATCTCTTGTAGTTCAGATCATTTGAAATAAATAAAAAAAATGAGTTCCAACTGCATATGTGATTGATGGTACAAATTGTAAAGGTGTGAGTCTTCTACAACATATTTTCGTGCCTTGGAGTGATTCGGTGTATATCTTTCTCATTATTTCCTTCTTTCATCACCATAAAGTCTATATCCCTGATAGTTATTTGATATTTCCAGTCCTGAAAAATTGATCCACTTTGTTGCTGCAATCACGAGATATAAATGAGAGATAATTCCTTCTAAACCCTCCAAAACAGTCCCAAACCTTGTCTAGCTTAAGCCCTACCAAATGCCACCCCTAGTGCCACACCCAACGCCACCCCTAACCCTACATTTTGAGTAAACAAAAAAAACTTATGTTCGTCCCAAAGTCCGATTTCACAGTTTTTTTTCCCTACAAGATAAAATCCTTTACTTTATTATAAAACCCTAAAACAACCCCTCAAATAGATATATCCCAATTTGTATGGTGATAACTTAATTGGAAATCACTATTGAGAATTTATATTCTCATCATGCTCTTATTAAGAATGAAAAGTACATCCATATCTGTATAAGGTTATACAGTGTCGTTAAATATGATGGTTAACAAGAAAAATCGTTGTTTCAAGAAGAAAATATTTATATTAAAACACGGAGTGACAAGGTTATTTACGTTGCAGATTTCTTCATCCAAATAGCCACCGTTGTCGTCTCCATCATCGCCGTCTCTACAACTGAAACCTAGAAAATTGTTTCCTCCATAACCTCCAACCCTGTCGATACGACCTCCACGACTGTAGCCTCAAGCCAGAGAGATCTTAGAACAACGTATAATCGCTACTCTGCAACAAACACTTGTTTGATGTTTCTAAGATTTTCTCATTTCCTGATGATTTTGGATAACATGATAGGGATGCAAACATCTTCCTAATTATTTGCATGACAGAAAAAATGTACCTTTCCATATTTTTATATCATTATAAGAACCTGTCTTTGTCGGGAGGTTCGTACTCTACCATCAACCTCTTCTAGCATCTCAAGCTTACCTCTAGATTTTCCATGAATATATTGATGTAGCTAGACATGTTATTTTCAATAGTGTTAGTTTCTTCTATAAGACATCTTCCTTTATTAAATTGTTTTTAAACTCCTTTCCTTTCAAATTCTACCATCTACTTATTAATTTCTCTTTGTAGTATTGTCTTTCTAATATAAATGTGTTATATCATATTCCTATGTTATAATAAATTGATGATCATGGGCTAAGCTATACAAACAATGACGTTTGGAGAGGAGAGAAAGAAAAGAGGAAAAGAGTGAAAATAAGAAAAGAGTGAAAATGAGAAAAGAGAGTACAATGGCATAATTTCTAGGTTGTACCTCATATGTATTTATATAATATGCATGATGATAAATACGTCTACAACTACTTCATTGTACCCACATAAGATAAATAACAATAACTTAACACTCTCCCTTAATGTGAAGCATAAAAATCAGACATGTCCAGTTTACTACATAAATAAAAAAATTGTACCATGAGCAAATGGTTTGGTGAGAATATCCCTAACTGATCCTCGGACCGAACATCTGGAGTGACAATCTGTTTCTTCAGCAATAAATCACGAATAAAATGACAATCCACTTCGATATGCTTAGTGCGCTCATGAAACACTGGATTACTTGCGACGAAAATTATCTATTTATTGTCACAATACGTCTTCATAGGGATAAGAACCATAATCTCCATTTCATGAAGAAGAGACTACACCTAACATCATCTCAAAAGCTCTATGAGCCATCGCACGAGATTCGATTTCTATACTAGAACGAGCCATAATATTCTGCTTCTTACTACATTATGATATAAGATTGTCACCCACAAATGTACAATAGCCAGAAGTAGACCTCTTATCATTGTGACTGCCTACCCAATCAGTATGAGTTTCATCACTGTAATTAATTTTTCCAATTCATTATTGTGAATAACAGTAAAAGGATGACCACCACCACCATTATTAACCTCGCTAGAATATACTGTCCCTACCATACTTGCAGATGCAATAAAAAGATGAGATCTATGGAACCCTGGATCTCACAAGTCACAACGAACCACAATCAACAACGAACAACCAACAGAGATATTTATAAATCCTAGATCTCACAACCAACAACGACTATCAACCACGGACTATCAACCACGGATGCCGAGATCTGTAAAAATCCTAGATCTCATAAACAAACCACGACAAATCACGAAAAATAGACGAAAAATGCAACTATCAAACAACGTCCAAATAAAAGAAGGAAAAGATGCCAGGTGAAGTTTGGATGTGATTTACAGTACTTTCAAGTTTCTCTGGTACCAAGTGAAGTTTGAAGAGAAGAGAAAGAGAGAAGGAAAGGAGAAAAAAGAGTACAAGGGCATAATCCCTTAGTTGACCTCATGTGTGTTTATATAATATGCATGATGATAAATACACCGACAACTACTTCATTGTACTTACATAATAAATAACAATAATAACTCTTAACACAAACATCTCATGTTTCCATCTCTTGTTTTAGAGTAAACCCGTCTTTATTCAAATATGCATTATTTTATTTTGTCATACTTTATTAAATATTTTATTTTGAATGTCATACTTTATTAAATATTTTATTTTGAACCACAATCAACAACGAACAACCAACAGAGATATATATAAATCCTAGATCTCACAACCAACAACGACTATCAACCACGGACTATCAACCACGGATGCCGAGATCTGTAAAAATCCTAGATCTCATAAACAAACCACGACAAATCACGAAAAATAGACGAAAAATGCAACTATCAAACAACGTCCAAATAAAAGAAGGAAAAGATGCCAGGTGAAGTTTGGATGTGATTTACAGTACTTTCAAGTTTCTCTGGTACCAAGTGAAGTTTGAAGAGAAGAGAAAGAGAGAAGGAAAAGAGAAAAAAGAGTACAAGGGCATAATCCCTTAGTTGACCTCATGTGTGTTTATATAATATGCATGATGATAAATACACCGACAACTACTTCATTGTACTTACATAATAAATAACAATAATAACTCTTAACACAAACATCTCATGTTTCCATCTCTTGTTTTAGAGTAAACCCGTCTTTATTCAAATATGCATTATTTTATTTTGTCATACTTTATTAAATATTTTATTTTGAATGTCATATTTAATGTGAAAGTTTGCTCTAGCCCATCCTTGTTACACCTGCGTTGCATGAATACAGATACAAATAAAGACTATGGAATACACACATTTTTGGACAAATAGAGTAAATAGTCACCTATATTGCACGATATGGACACGGATCATACGGGTATGGACATGATACGGATAACACCATTTTTCCATGTCCATGCAACATAGCTATAAAGTTCCATGTTCAGATGTCTTTAACATATTAAGTATCACACTTTATTCAATCATGCATTGTTTTATTTACTAGTTTTAGTAATGTACAAGTACAACCATATCACATTTTCAGCAGTTTTACGAGATACCTATCCCCTGTTCTGTGCTGTTTTATTCTATCCAGCTTTTATATTACATGTTGAGTATGTGTTAGTGTAATCCTACTCCATTGAATAGTTTCTTACATTGCGGCTCTATAGCCAACAGACAGCTCCCATTTGTCACGGCGTCTCGGTTACGTTGAGCAGCTCCAATGGATGCTCTAGCTATCCATTTTATACCTATGCGGCATACCTGTAAACAGCTCCAATGGATGCTCTAGCTGTCAATTTTATACCTATGCGGCATACCTGTAAACATTTGTTTTTAGCATAATACTGGAAGCGTACTTCATGTGCTCATTTGGATGATACTAGCAACACAGTTCTTTCATAATTCCAGAAATGTTCTGATTGACTATGACTACATAATGCAAGTCTCTTCTTTCTTCTTTTCGAATTGCCAATGAATAGTTTCTTACATTGCGGCTTTATAGCCAACAGACAGTTTCCATTTGTCACAGCGTCTCGGTTACGTTGTGCAGCTCCAATGGATGCTCTACCTATCCATTTTATTCCTATGCGGCATACCTGTAAACATTTGTTGTTAGAATAATACCGTAGCATACTTCCCTTGCTCATTTATCATTGCATATGGATGATACTAGCAACACAGTTTTCTTTCATAGTTCCAGAAATGTTCTAATTGGCTATGACTACCTAATGCAAGTCTCTTCTTTCTGCTCTTCAAATTGCCAATGTAAAGCTAGCACATCAAGCACAAGGAAAGTAGAAGTTTTGAAACTTAGATGGAAAAGTATTTCTTATTTGTACTATCTTGATTTTCTATATTTATTACCAACAATATGTTCAAACCTCTCTTTCTCATGTGCACATCATATTTGATAAATTCGTTAAATTTGTAGATTATTTCCCGTTCCAATCTTTACTCTTAACTGAACTAAATGGAATTTAGCACTTTTATGCTCAGTTAGATAACTAATCCATATATAAGATGTATCTAATTGTCTGTCTCTTTGTAGGTCAGGGTTTGGGACGCAAGTTCACCATCATCTTCTAGTTCCTCATGTGTAGGAATGACTTGTGTATCTGGTCCTCCTGTTGGTATGAAATGTCATGATACACAATGCTACATTGCTGCTGGTTCATCAGTTACCGCAGTTGACTTAAGAACTATGCAGAAAGTTTCCACAACTGCAGTTCATCTCCCCAAGATGTACTCTTTTGAAATGCTACCGTCTAAATGGTTAATTTGTACAGGTGGAGATGGCAAGTAAGAGTGACCATTTGGCCTCACTTTCTAAAGTCTTCTTTAAAACTATTTGATGCTTGTAACTAACATTTTGATCGAAGAACCCTTACCGATTCGCTTGAATAAACAGTTAAAAGAAAAATATGTACATGACCGAAGCTTAGGAAGTAGTCTCAAATCAAACTTCCTGCCACTATTACCTTTATTCGTACATATGGAAGCTTGAACCATTTGAAATTCTGCATACACTTGGAATTTGTGTTGCATTCTTTCCTTGAAAATAAATTAAAATATTTATCTGCTCATATGGATTAAGTACCTTTATGAGGGTTCTCGTACTTATTCATGATTCGACTTTTTTCAACTAATTTAATTGTTGTCACCATGTAGGGCAATGCTTTGGGATATAAGGAAAAACCAAGCCAAGCCCGAGCCCGTTGCTGAGTTGGAACCCCATGTGGGTCGTGTAACCATGCTACATATGGATCCGTACAAAGTTGTTACTGGAGGGCCATCCGATTACCACGTTAATGTGTGGGAAACTGGTACAGGCTTCCTGGTAAATCAGCTAGACTGTCGCGTTCCTGGTGAATCTGGAGACTACCTTTTTGGTTTATCAGCCATGGCAGTGGATGGGTGTCGAATCATTACTAGTGGTTGTACCGAGGAACCTGGGATTTTGTACTTCAGGGACTTCAGTAATTGCTCTGTGCCTGTTTCATCACTTGGTTCCAGTTCTGATTCTGATTGCAGTTCTGGTTCTAAGTTTTGGGATTCTCAGCTCCTTTCCTGTGCCTGAGTATGCTCACTTCAAAAATGCTTTTGTTCGAATATTCTTCCCCTTCAACCCTGTGAATCTTTCCATTCATATATCCTCAAAACTGGAAGCATGCAGAAAACTAAACGTTTAGTTGAGCACATCTGTAATTCTTGTAAGATCATACAGGCTTAAGAACACTTTACAAGACCGTCTCAAGTGTTGACTTAATCATGTTTTTAGGGCGAATATTCCAGGTGTGTACTGCTCGATTGGGTTAAATTCACCAAATTTATACCTAGTAAATCTGTCTTTTTGTTGGTTTTGCAGATTTTTTGTTCATGATCATACACTGTTGCTTACCTGCTTATAATTATTAACAAAAGATTTTCCGCATGTGATGATTAAAATGGTCTTGAGCATCATTTTTTCGATACATGTCTTAGAATTTGTAACTACCAAAATATGGTGCTCAATCACCCCTCTCCCCCCTAAACACTATAAATAAGATAGAAAAGGAAGATAATCAGGTATGTTCCATTATAAAAAATAGAAAGTGGGGGTAGGGGGATTTTAACTTGTTTCCTTCGTTAATGTAAAACTAGTATATGCACGTCTGTTACACATATTTTATCTGTCTTTTACTTAAATCTTTTTTTGTGCTTTGGAAGAGCAAAATGCAACAAGAGCACTACATTTTCCTTAAAAAGAAAATTCTATGAGTACTTAACTACTTAGCTACATGCCCTCATTAAATTTAATGAATGATTTTAATTAGTAAAGTTAGATAAGGATATATTTGAAAGAAAAAAAAAAATTCACGGTTAAACACTTTTCTTATTATATAGTATTTTATATATATTCAAAACATTGGGCTTGGGGGCTGTCCTGTCATGTCTTTTTCAATCCAGTCCTGTTAGATGGATAAATGGTCTATGAATCCAATAAAATCCGGCTTAGCCGGTATGTTGACTAAATCAAAGCCCGCATACCTAGAAATAGGTTGGGCTTGAATAGGGATGGGCCGGACTGGGCTACCTCCATTGCATTCCTAAAAAAATAGAAGTTTATTTTTTTGGCTAATTAGTTTTTAGATCCTAGATTTTATACCAACATAGAGTTTAAGTCTTAATATGTCAAATTAGGTAGTTTGGCCCCTTATTTTTTTTTTCCCCTCATACCATCCATTTCATAAATGTTGGTTGTTGTCCTTGTACTCGTTTTTATGGTATAATAGGAAAAAAATTCAAAAATAAAAATTCAAGTTCTAAGTTTTTCAATTGGATAGGTGAGGATTTGCTGATATAAAGTTTATGGTCTAATTAATTAGGCTTTTTTTTTTTAATTTAGAAAAAAAAAAAAAGTTAGAAAAAGAAAGAAGAAAACAATGGGCAAATTTGATGGTTATAACCAAGTAAAGCAAATGGGTGTTGATAGTTTAGGTCTCTTAAAAGTGCAAACCAAGACCTACATCATAAGCCCACAAGACCAAGCTGCTGAGGAGGAGGAGTGAGAAATTGGGAAGGATTTGAGAAATGGACATCGGCGGACCAGCCGGCGGCGGCGGCGGCAACTCCCTCCCGTCCGGCCCCGACGCGACGAAGCGGCGCGTTTGCTACTTCTACGACCCGGAGGTCGGCAACTACTACTACGGGCAGGGGCACCCCATGAAGCCCCACCGCATCCGCATGACCCACTCCCTCCTCTCCCACTACGGCCTCCTCCACTCCCTCCAGGTCTACAAGCCCAACCCCGCGCGCGACCGCGACCTCTGCCGCTTCCACTCCGACGACTACGTCTCCTTCCTCCGCTCCGTCACGCCGGAGACCCAGCACGACCTCGCCAGGCAGCTCAAGCGCTTCAACGTCGGCGAGGACTGCCCGGTCTTCGACGGCCTCTACGGCTTCTGCCAGACCTACGCGGGGGGCTCGGTCGGCGGAGCGGTCAAGATCAACCACGGCCACGACATCGCCATCAACTGGGCCGGGGGCCTGCACCACGCCAAGAAGTGCGAGGCGTCCGGCTTCTGCTACGTCAACGACATCGTTCTCGCCATACTGGAGCTGCTCAAGAACCACGAGGTTAGGGTTAGGGTTCGTGGATGAAACCCTAGTTTTGGTAGATAGGAGTAATTGGCGGAAAGGATAAGAGTCTTGACTTGTTCTTCATGCCCCCGTCCGTAGGTGGTAACTCGAATATGAGCTTATCAATTGATGGAAAAATTGGGGATTTTATTATAATTTAGCAACAAAAAAAAAGAAAAAAAAAAGTATGCAACGCTTGTAATCCTTCGGCCTCCTTTGGTTCGCGGAAAGGGAAGGAAAGGAAATCAATTCCTTGTTCTTTCCCTTCCCTTGGGAAATTGCAATTTCCATTCATTTTCCTTTCCCTCTTATTTTCCTTCCCTACGAGAATCATTGTCCTTTGCTCATACTTTCCTTTGACATCCAAACATAGGAAAGAAATGCCTTTCCTTTCCCAACCCCATGATTCCGCCAACCAAACGAGAAAGATGGAGTCTTGACTTGTGGTAGTGGAGTGGATGTTTCTTTCTATGTTGTATGGGGCGAGGCGCTAGCGGGCCGTGGAGTCTAAATTTAGAGGTCAAGGCCCTCTAAGAGTACCTTATATAGTATATATTATGTAACTTCTGTCTCTCATGCCAAAAACTGTTAATTAGTAAAGCTAAAGCTTAGAATTTCAGAGCCTCAATATACATTGTTTTATATTAACAATGTAGGCGCCACACTGATCGCATCGCCCACCTGTTGGTGAGCCAGAACACTGAAGAAACATGGTCAGACCCGCTTCTCGTTAACAATGTAGCTCCACTTAAATTGCAAAAGTAGGTTGGGACCCTTACTATTTCATGTTTGTTTTGGGTAATACAAGTAATTCCTTTCTGACTATTTATATATGCTAATGTACTCCACTAGTAACCAGTAACCACAGCTTCCAGACCATTCAATTAGCAAAACCCACTTCTTTACTAGGTATGAGGAAACAAATGTCTCCAACTAAACTGACTGTAACATGACATGGTTGCAGTAACTAGTTCAACAACTCAAAACTGAAGCAGAAGAACAAGATACTACCGAGTCACCGCCTGGGCATGGGCGGATCTTCCAGGCGCCCAAAGGAGCCAAAGGCGTTTTGGTGCGCCAAAACACAGGGGCACCCTGTATAAAACCCCCGACTTTTTGGCACCCTGGCGGTGCTTTGAACAACATAGGTTTCTTTCCCCCATTCATAGGTGGTACCGTGGTGTTTACTCGTATATGAATGCACAAATTATTGAAACATATGGGGATTTGATATAAGGAATGAATGCCGTCCCAAAAAATAGGGGGAAAGTTGGGATAATAGTAAATGTTGGACTTTCTCATGTAGTTAGTGTGAAAATTAATACAACTAAGTAGGATTTTGGAGGGAAAGATGGAGTCTTTACGACTTTAGAGGTTGTGGGTATTTGTTTCCCCATCTGTTGGTGGAGGTAACTCGTATGTGAGCGCATACATTATCGGAAAATTGGGGATTTGATTATAATTTACCAGTGCATGTCATCCCGAAAATTGGAGATCGTATGTAATGTTCTCTAGTTATTATTCTGATACAGATTTGCCTTATTTCGTTCTAATTTATAACCTAGAACCCTAGATTTCATGTCTTAATGTGTTAGAAACTTGTAGTTGTAGCCCTCGAAACTGCTCTTGTTTATCAAAGTGTAATCCAGCCTCTAGTTCAGTCATAGCTGCACTGATAAAATTTGTTGAAAAATTCATGTGCAAAAAAATTAAGATCCATTGTGTGAGTTTTTTTTATAATATTTATCATTCTACAAAATGAAAGAGTATCATTCTGAGAAACTACAGAAAAGATGTGCTTTAGTCTTTAGTGAGTGAACAGCAGTATGATTGCCATTTCTCTATTATAATTATCATATGATTCAAGTATCATTTTCATCATTCCATTCTTTGGTTTGTGCATTTTCTTTTAATTTCCTTGTAATAGATATCTCCACAAAATTTTGATAATATTGTCACCTTCATCTGCTGGCAGCGTGTTCTCTATGTGGACATTGATATTCACCACGGAGACGGCGTTGAGGAGGCGTTCTACACAACTGATAGGGTGATGACAGTTTCATTCCATAAATTTGGAGATTATTTTCCTGGAACAGGAGATGTACGAGACGTTGGATTTGGCAAGGGGAAATACTACTCTCTGAATGTTCCTTTAGATGATGGAGTTGATGATGAGAGTTATCATTCTCTGTTCAAGCCTATCATGGGAAAAGTGATGGAAGTATTTCGGCCCGGTGCTGTTGTTCTTCAATGTGGTGCGGACTCCTTATCTGGGGACCGACTTGGCTGCTTTAACCTTTCCATCAAAGGTCATGCAGAGTGCGTTAGATACATGAGGTCTTTTAATGTTCCACTTTTGCTGCTTGGTGGCGGTGGATATACAATCCGGAATGTTGCCCGCTGTTGGTGCTATGAGGTATTTTTCAGAGCATTGAACCTTTTTCTTTCTAAAGTTTCTTTGCATCTTGTATATTATACCATACAATTGTCAGTTGTTCCTGTTGATCAAAATTAAATCGTAGAAGTATTTGTATTTTTCTTTCCCGTAAAGTCTTATTTTAGATTTATTGATTTACGAGATGAATTTCACTTCAGATGCTATTTATTCCACAAAATTCTTTAGGTTTCATTGTTGAATGTGAAGGGGATGTCTTTCATAATAGTTACAGATAATTATGTATGTAATGTCCAGCTGTATTTTATCTCTTTGGTCAAAGATCTAGTAAACTTTTTGTTTAGAGGGAAGTTGTTAAAATGACTACTACATGTCCCATGCTGTGGGTTCCCGTTGATTACCACTATATTTACTTGAGCTTGTACATTTTTAACATTGGTGACTCCTTTCTCTTTAAAATATTCACTTCCCTTTCCGTCTTTTAAACAGACCGGAGTAGCGCTTGGCGTTGAAGTTGATGACAAGATGCCTCAAAATGAGTATTATGAGTATTTTGGTCCAGATTACACTCTTCATGTAGCGCCAAGTAATATGGAGAATAAAAATTCTCGTCAGATTTTGGATGAAATGAGGACAAAGCTCCTAGATAATCTTTCAAAACTTCGACATGCTCCCAGCGTCCAATTTCAGGAACGACCACCTGATACCGAGTTTGTGGAGGTAATTTTCTTTTCAATATGACAACAATTACATTATCTTTTCAAGTAGGGGTGTTGACATGCCAAGCTTTGAGCGAACACCCCCCTACATGTGCTCAGCTCTCCAAGGAAAAAATATAGATCGAGCTTTAAGATGAGCCTCAAATTGAGCTTTAGCTTGGTTCTCTATAATATTCGCGATCTAAGCTCTAGCTTTAACACAACGATCACATGATCTTTTCAAGACTTTCAGCACCACTTGTCACACCCCAAACCACCACCACACACACAAATGTAAAAATAAATCGTACTCATATATGCATGGTCAGTAGTATATGGCAATATTTTTCTTAATACTATATGAATATCAATTATAGATGGGATATGTTTGTCTCTTTCGGTCCCCCAATAGATAAATTAGAATTTCGGAAATCATTAATAGATAAGAGATAAATTAGGAAGGTACCGGATTAAGAGAGATTAGGAAGTAGATATAAAAACATTTAAAGGATATGTACAAGTCTATATCTATAAATGAGGAAATATATACATAAATTTATGTAACAAAACCATATCTCCATATTAGAGAAATCTTTTACCGGTATAAAAGGAAGAAAAACTCTCTTACGTTGTATCTTTTTTTCTCCTCTTATTGAAAGATTGGGGGGGGGGGGGGGGGGGGGGGGGGGGGGGCGCTCATCTTTTTACTCATCAATTTCTTTTGGATATCGATTAATCTAGTACGAAGTACTAGCTTATAATTTGTTTCGGGATTTTTTTAATATATTAAATTAATTATTGCTTATAAATTAAAGGGAAAACAACAACAGTAATACCAACGACAATAGTGTTCCATCAAAATTATGTGTTGTTCGCTCTCTAAATTACTAAGTTCTATATCAGGCTTGGTTTAGATAATGGATTATGGAATTTTATGTTGCACATACACATATATAATTTGTTACGGTACAAACACGAAGACACAGACATAGTACCTATTTTTGTTGTATTCTAGTGTACTTTGGAATATTTGTGACTAGCTGGATATTTGTCCAACGCAATATGACACCAATTTTTTTAGTGTCTTAATTTGCACACCCATCACCATGAGGTGGCTCAACGGTTGGGGCTGGTAGGAGTTGTTGGGGAGGTCCCGAGTTTGAGCCCCGGTCTAAGCAAAGATAAATAGATAATAATAATAATAATAATACCGATGTGGAGGGTATGCGGTTGCCAAAACCACGAGTGTTCAGTGGTAGAACCCAATGTGGTGGGAGTGTAGTGGACGAATCCATGGAGGGCACATGGTGAGAAAGCATGATGTGGAGGACAAGTTGTGGTTAAACTCAGCATGGAGGTGTGTCGAGGCCAAACTCGGCGTGAAGGGTGCATAATGGCGAGCCCAATGTGGAGGGCGTGTTGTAGTCGGTTATCAATATTGACCAGAACCGACCAGGAGAGGTAAGGGGGGATAACATTTCAAGATGATCCTGAGGGAGAAGTTTATTGGCCTCGCTGAGTATTGATTGTGGTGGAAATGTACTGAACTGGATTTGGTAAAATCCGGCATACAAGTATTACTGTTATGGCTTACCAACTATCCCAAGATGTAGGTTGTTGGGATTTTTGGATCACACGATTCAACAGATGGTAGTGGGTAATTTGCATTCGTATTTGTGGTGACAAGGAGTTGAGGGAGGTGATTAAAAATGAAGCTTCTGGAGGATAGGACATTAGAGAACATCAGAGTGTGAGGGCATTTGGCATGGGTGACTACACAATGGTTGGAGCAGTTTGGTTATATCTGCAGTGAGTTCGCATCTGTCGATATTCAACTAATGTGTCGGGGTAGATGACAGTAGTGATTGAAAGTACTTGTATTTTTGTTCAGTGGATGTATTTTTTTTTTATGGATGTCATTATCATCACCATCATAGAAGCCTTCTCCCGTCAAAATGGTGTCAGCTATGCACATAAAGAAAGCTGGGTAAAAAATTAACATAGTTTTCATGACCAGCTGTCAATCTGACATCAACCCTCTATTGTTGCCATACCATAAAGTGTAGCTACCTTTTGGCTATATAGTATAAGTAAATGCAACCAAGGAGCGCCCTCCAGTCCCCCAGAATATAAAGTCGCGAGAAAAGGTAAGAATTGACAATTTTGTGTGAGATGTATGTCTCATTTTCCTTGTTAATGGAACCTGGTGGAATTTAGCCACCTTTTTTTTTCAAATAAAGATATTGCAAACGTCATTTAGGAAAAGGAGCACTTTTACCAAACTAGAGGCCACCATTCTAATAGAATAGAAGGGAAAAATCTCTGCTAGATATTTCAGTGTTTGTGAGGATCATCTAATGGGGCTATATAGCCACCATATCTCAGATCCCAAAAAGAATCAAACCAAGTGCTATCAGGGCACAATACCTTTCAAGTGGAGTCCTTGCTACTCTGCATAGTAAGGATATCCAGATATGTATCCAAAGGTTATTGTCACAACTAGACACTTCCATGTTTTGGATTTACCCTTCCCCAGGGGAGGTTCTTAACCATCCTTATATCTAGTAACTTTTATAATTCTATGTTACTAACCTTGGCATTCCCAAGCTGTTTGCTTAGTTGAAGTTACAACATGAAATTGTGGTTTTCACAAACTCCAGCCCAGTGTGATGCTGTATAACTTCACAAGTAATCATATTGCTGTACCCATTAACTCGGTACTCATCATTTTCAATCGTTGGTTTCGATTCACCATACTTGTTTAGGTTTGCATGTGTGGTGCAATAGGTTCTCCTTTCAATAATTTATATTAAAGAAATGCACCTTTATGTTCGTCATAGTTATATAACTGCACGCTTTTTGTAAATAACATGTATATAGAAATGCTAGAATCTTTATCTTCCGTCTCTTTGTGACCATATCCCGAGAGAGTGAATTGTTTACTTATTGAGAAATTCTCTGAGGGGATTAATATGATATTAGTCTTTTTATTTTTCTCAATGACATGTGTCTACAAGTATAATGTGCTGTTTGATAAGGATGACTATTGACATGGATAATGTGAGGTCAACAGCAGATAAAATATTTGGTCCGGAGAACTGGTCATATGGTGAACGTTAGATTATCAACCATATAAAATAGTAGATCTATAATCAACACATTTTCTTCCATTTTTAATTCCCAGCCGGATGAAGATCTAGAAGATGCAGATGAAAGACATGATCCCAATTCTGATGTGGAAATGGACATCCAGAAGCTTCCAGATGAGACATCACGGTAGTCATGCTTTGGCTTCTTTTCATCTTTGCATGTTTGTTTTGTTCTGCTAATTTGCCATGTTTGCTTTGCAGCAAACCCACCTCAAACAGCACCCAGAACATAAGAATTAAGAGGGAAAATGTAGAAAAGGAGCTAAAAGATCAGGTAAAATATTTGTTTTACCAATGGATATTTTATAACTGAAGTCGACAACTTGACACAGATGAATTTAATAGATTTCAAACTGAGCTGGTAGTTTGCAGTATTCGTTATTTGGCAACTTCCAAATTATTTCAGTTCTTTTTCATGTTCCTTGATTATATTCTAGTTTCTGACTGTCTTAAAATTTGAAGATGTAATCATATGATTGTTTTGCCTTTATATTCTATCCAATTTGACAATTAACAAAAAAAAAAATCATTCCTTGTGCCATATAGAAAAGCTACTAAATAATGACGTCTCTTTCGAACCATGACTCGTGGTTGACTGTCTCCAATCATAAACTCATCCATTTGGAATGGGTTTGCAATGTCTTACAAATATAAACTTTAGCTAATGGAAATGCATTCTAGTATTAACTTAATATGTTCTTTTCGAAGTTTAGGCTGACTTGTTTAACAAGAGGAGTATCTGTGAAATGTGCATTTTAGCTGGAGTTACTAGCCTTTACACGATGAGTATTTAGATTCGATTTCTTGATTAATGCAACCTACTTGCTTAGGAGTTCCCTTTGAGATCACAATTTAGAAATAAATATAGTTTTAGGAGTGAAGAAGACTACGAAAATTTGGTATAAGGTTTCAAATCAGTTCTTGACGAAACTCCAATTAGATGAAAGTTGTAATAGAAATTGTTCCTCTTTGTCCATCTTTTATTAATGTTCAATGCTAACTTCAAATGTCTTTATGCTGCTCTAACAATATTGGTCTAGCTTATTATTTTCATCGTCTTATTCTACTTTTTATATTGTCCAGGAAACTCACAGAACAGCTGCAGAGCATGTCAAAGGTTCTGAGGCCACGGCTGAGGAATCATGCTCTAAGGTGACTATGCACATAGTGCAAATCTGTTAGATGATTCATTAAGAACAATACATACACATACAAAGTACAATCGGCATGGTTAAATGTGTAACTGTAGACATTAGAAAACAAGTGGTTTGATCTTGGAAGTAATTTCTTACCATGCATTAAGTGAAGTCTAGATTTAAACTTGGAGGTAGTTTCATACCATGCATCAGGTGAAGTCTAAATGACATTATTATTTGTTACCAAAGTTGGTCTTAATTGTGAGAAATTTTTAGATTTTACTGGATTTATGGCTTGGACCTACTCAAATCTTTCTTCTTCTTGAGTTACAATCCAGGATATATGTTTCAAAAAAACTTTACATATATGATCTCTTTTTTTAAACACGTATGGATTAAAATTCACATTTTACGATTTGGCTAATTTGCAGTTTAAAACCTTGAAAAAAATTTGGGTAAGTTTCTACCCTAAATTTTATATGGTCACTTGAATACTTTAACTATCGTTATGTTACAAGTTAGCCCTAACAATAAGTGCCAAAAGAGCATAATGTCCCTTATAATAAAAACTTTTTTTTTTCTTTCCACTAAAAACAACTAGTAAAAAATCCACTTCTTTGTCTTGGAAAACCCTAGCCCTCCTTCCCCTCTCTGCTGCACCCCAATCTTCTGGTCGTGCGGGTCTGTGGTCTTTAAGAAATGACAGTAAGCTCGCAGGGATATGCACTGCCAAGAGTGACGACAGGAGAGGGGGGGGGGGGGGGGGGGGGGGGGGGGGGAGACAACAGGAGCAGGGAGGGGGCTATGGTTAAGGGTTTGATTTTCTTAATGATGTTTTTTTTTAAAAGAAAACAGGATTAGTTTGCACTAAATACCCCGAACTAGACCTACTTTGCACTTAAATATCCTCAAATATTTTTGTACACACTTATATACGCCAGTTCAGTAACTACCTTTTGTTCATCTTGTATCCCACTTAACAGTCACATGACTATATTGGACTCTTTTGCCCCTAGATATAAAAGAAATTATGTTTTTAATCTTCTTCTTCCCTGAGATTACACCTAACCATGACCCCCCCCCCCCCCCCCCCCCCCCCCCCCCCCCCCCCCCCCCCCCCCCGTGCGCTGTGGCTGTTGGCAGTCGTGCTGCAGCGCCCCTGCTGGCCACACGGATTTTGTATAAAGGGACAAACTTGTGTTTTGACACTTACACTTACACTCCAACTACAGTGTTATGGTAGTTTAGGATATTTAAGTACAAAATAAATGTTTAGGGTATTTAAGTGCCTATAAAGTAATATGGGGTATTTATTTACAAACACTGCATAGTTTAGGGTATCTTAGTGCAAGTTATCCAAACAAGAGAAATAATCTCTTTGGTTTAGGGGGGAAACAGCTTCAAAATAGTCACTAGTTGCTCACTCGTCAAGTAAGCAGGATGGTTGACCAACAGAGGGGATAATTTGCAAAAGGAGTATTAAAATACTAAAACTTTGATAGTTCAAGGTATTTAACTGCAAAATTAGCCTAAGGGTTTTATAGATAAGATTAACAAGATCCCCATACTATAAGTTTCTGAACCTATTTTTAATCCGTGCACATTTTAGAGCAAGTGGATCAAGATGAAAACTGCAAATCATCATTTTGACTGAAAAAATTGATCTGTTATTCCCCTCTCTCTCTCTCTCTCTCTCTCTCTATATATATATATATATATATATATATATATATATATATATATAGAGAGAGAGAGAGAGAGAGAGAGAGAGAGAGAGAGAGAGAGAGAGAGAGATCAGGATCCCAGCTCTTAAACATTCCCGAATGTTCTTCGAAATAGCAGTCGTTATATTGTCTTTTTTGATCGTTCATATTAGATCCTTAAATTATTCAATTTCTCGCGAGATTTTGATTTGATCTGAACGATCAAAAAGACAATCCATAGGCTTCTATTTCAGGGATATTTGTGGATGCTTAAGAGCGGGGATCCCGATCCCTCCTTTTATATATATATATAAGTTGTATTTTATGCCTTTAAGTTGACAAATGTTGGTCATGATTAAAACACCTAACTATATCAAGTAGTTACGAAGTCTACTTAATTAATTCTCTCTTTCTTCCTGTTTAGTTATTCTTGCAATTAACTAATAGTTGGCCCCATAATTTTGTAGATAAATCTATTTTTAAATTTTAAGTTGATTAATTCTCAAATTTTCAACTTTCTAATCTTAAAAGGTCGAATTATACCGAACCTTACTAAAATCCTAATTAAATCTTAAATATATTTTATTGTATTGTATATGTTCTTTTCGCTTGTTATCACTTGTAGATTTCATTTGGAATCTACTTTATTTTGATATTTTCTTTATTGTTATTTGTCGGGTAAAATAAATATTTGTGTGTGTGTCTAGAGAGTGCCGAGAGGCACAGGTCACATGGTCACCATCTAGCATATAGTAAAGCGAAGTGGTGTTTCTGCCCAAAAAAAAAAAAAAGATAAAGAAGGGACACGATTAAAATTTACGAGCTATATCAAATCACTACGGATATGACGTGAATATGTCAATAAAGCACTTTAAATATATGTCAATAAATATAATTGAAGGTATTGTGAAGGGGACCCAGTTCTGTAGCTTTATATATGTCATATATATGATAGAGCTTCTAATACTTTTGTTTGTATTTGGTAGGATATTGCTAACATGTCACTAGATGAACCAAGCAACATAAAGGTGGAACAAGATACTCAGAATAGGTTGTTTGATGGGCCAGCTTCAATCTACCAGAAACCCTAAGCCTGCCACAGAATTGCCATTCAGTTGTTGGTTGTTTTTGGTGTACGGTTATTGAATATATATTCATATATTTATATCTAACATGTATTTAATGTTTGAGCTGGGGATCGTTACAAGAACGGACATCGGGTGTTTCCCCCTATTTGCCTGTACCAAGGGTTCCTTGCCAGTCAGTATCAGTGCCAGCAGTATATACTTCTCGAAGGCTTTGGGCTGCATTATGTTTGGTCATGGCGGTATTTGTAACATGATTCTGGAAATGTAGGTCGTAATTGTGAAATCTTACAGAGACTCGACCAGGATCTGTGCTGCAGGTTTAAATTCGTATGTTGTTTATTAGGATCTGGATAAAGCATTATTTTGTCTTCACAATATCAGTAAAGTAGGGTTTTCAAATCTTGTAGCATGCCTATTGAAAGTGCACCCCTTCTCAAAGTTGGCATGCTCGCTAGGTATCCCTATGTTCAGGCTAAGCTTTGTCAAGGCTTGGGTCATTAACTAAAACGAGCTTCCTGAGTCGAGCTTTTATTGAGCGAAATTTTCTTGCGCTGGCCGGCATAACGTACAAGACTTTTTGCACGCTGTGTTGCATGCTATTTGGGCACACGACTTCCAATTTTCACACACTCTCACACCTCTTCCGCGGTTCGATCCCAATACCATCCACCTAGCCCTGTATAATATTTTATTTATTTTTCTAGATAAATCCATTAATTGAGGAAAGGTATAACCTTTTTGATTAGACGGACGGTCTTGGAATTGAACCGTAGGAGAGGTGTGAGAGTGTGGAAATTGGAAGCAGTGTGCCCAAACTACATGTGCAGAAAGTCTTGTACGTTATGTAGGCCAGCGCAAAAAAAATTCTATTTAAATTTATGAAATGCCCAAAAATCGTAAAAGTTTTACGAAAAATTTACCGCAAAATAACATTTCATCGCGTGCCCAAAATTAGCAAAAAATATATAAAGGGAGTTCTGAATGACTTTTTTGCCCTTCTAATTTATTGAAAACATCCCTGAATCCTACTCTTCAAAAAAATATATTTCGATACTTCCTCTTCTTCCATACGTCGCTCAGTTTTGAATCTAGGTTTTCTCCTCCAAAATCTTCAAACCTTACTTCAAAAATTCGTCGAAAAATTTCGGAAAGACGGACAAACGGTAAAACTGTTAAAACGGATGTCCAAACATTATTTTTTTGCGATTCTAAAATTTCGGAAGGCCGACTAATGAAGAAGCTGTTAATCTCACGCTCCTCGAAAATACGCTCATTTTACGACAAATCGAGCCTCGTTTCGACCTCCCACTCAAAAGTTATGGCCCTTCAAAGTTTCAACTGGAATAAAATGCAGGAGAATGGTCATTCTCCGTGCTAAAACCACAAAGAATGGCCATTCTCCGTGCTAAAACTACGGAGAATGGCCATTCTCTTTGTTAAATTGATAGAATGTCATTCTCCATCAATTTAACAAAGAGAATGGCCATTCTCCTTGTTAAATTGACAAAGAATAGCCATTCTCCATGTTAAAATGACGAAGAATGGCCATTCTCCGCGATAAAATGACTGAGAATGGCCATTCTCCGTCAATTTAACACAGAGAATGGTCATTCTTCTTGTTAAATTGACAAAGAATAGCCATTCTTCATGTTATGGCCGTCAATTTAACACGGAGAATGGCCATTCTCCGTCATTTAACACGAAGAATGACCATTCTCCGTCATTTTAACACGGAGCCATTCTCCGTCATTTTAACACGGAAAATGGCCATTCTTCGTGGTTTTAACACGGAGAATAACCATTCTCCGTCATTTTGACACGGAGAATGGCCATTCTCCATCATTTTGACATGGATGAGGCCATTCTCCGTTGTTTTAGCACGGAGAATGATGGAGAACAGTCGACATAAACCTAAAACCTAATTTTTTTTTATTTTTTTTGTGGAAAAAAATTTGTCAGGAACAAAAATTCAAGAGTTTTCGTTCTTCTTTCAAAACGATGCTAACTCTTATGAAAAAGAAGAAAAAAAAATCTTCTCTCCACAATTGACTTAATCGTCGAAAAACTTCAAATCTCTCCACGATGATGATGATGATGATGATGAGCGATGATCGGAGTTCGACTGAAGAAAAGCACAGTGAACTACGAACGATTTTTGCGATCTCTGCTGAAGATGGGAGCAATAAAATTTAGATTTCTCGTGAAGAAGAAGACGAAAATCGCAATCCAAATATGAGTTTGTGCGAAGGGTAGTTATGGTATTATAAAGATGACAATTTTGTAAATACAGAACATCTAAAGGAAATCTTAGAATATTTAGCGTGAAAATATATAATTCTGTACATTTCATAAAATCCATCCTACAAGTGGGTTTTTCATACAAACCAACCCCGAAATTGGATTTCTCAGCAATTTCAAGTTTCAACTTTATAATATTAAAACTTTAAATCATCTAAAGCTTACTAAATTCTAATACATATATTACTTTTGATTATTATCATTAAAAGGTTAATTTATTTGGATCACATTGTCCAACTAGTACAAGTATATAGAAACCAAGTACAATTTGGTCGCGATATTCTGTATATATAGTCACAAAAACATAAATACAAATATATCGAACTCAACATAAGAACTCAGTCTTATCTTGACCAGCATTAAGGTAAGGGGGTAGCTCCTCCCCTCCCCTCCAGTCCAAGTCACCTTCCTATGCTTTGATGCTAGTGTTGAACTTGAAAGTCTGGGTGTGATAGGAGAAATTATTTAGTGACCCCACCGTGCACATTTTTCTCAACTTGATGACATACGAATTATGGACTATTACATGCTGTCACTGCATGCCAGGGGTGCAACTTGGACGGACTAAATCCGAATCCAATCGGATAAACCCGTTAATGGGTTGGGTTAGGGTTGAAGATACTCGGATTCGGGTTTAAATTTGGGTTAAAATATTTGAACCCGATCAACAATCGGATTGAGCTCGGGTGTATATATATATATATATATATATATATATATATATATATATATATATATATAGTTTCATACTTCTTAAATAAAAAGTTTAAATCTAAATTCTTCCCACAAACTCTTCAACTCATTATCCTGAATCTTATTTCAGTTTGTATTTTGTAACGACCAATACTTGATTGCTATTTGGTTGTGTTTAATATTACTTTTGTTTAAAATTATTTCAAATATTATATTAGAGTCCGATAAATTCGATGGACCTGTCACGACCCGATCCCAAATAATTGGGTCGAACCGGATCATGTCCAGCCTGCACCGTTGTTGAGACGGCGGCAGTAAGCTGTTCAGTAGCAGGTAACCATACAACAACACTATATTTGTCACAACTCAACATTCGGAAATTTAAAACTTTATTAAACTTTTACATGAAATAAAAGATACAACTTAAACCATTTTTTATACATCATGAATAAAAGAAAACTCTAGGCAAAACAGCTCAGCAATCTCGAATTCCTCGTCTTGGGATCACGTAACAAAGCCTCATCAATGATACCTAAAATGTTGGGTCTCCAGTCAGGAGGGAGCAAAGTACAATTACGAATATCCAATAATTCAAATAATAATTTGAAATTTGCAATGTTAAACAATTTGAAATACTTTAACAATATTTTTCACAATTCTACAATTGAAAACAATGTGATTTTGAGTAGGTAACGAACTATGACCGGCTTGGGATGATTCAATTATATCCTAATGATACGGTCCGGCCTATCCTCGTGTATAGGAGGAATCAGCTCGCACAATCAATGATGCAATATAGGGGTATTGGTCATAGACGCTACACTACTCCCCCAATATCCCGAGTCAATCAGATTCAATCAATGAGTCAATATTCGAACTCTAGGAGAGAGTTCCGTATAGCAATGTGGTTTAAAATTGCAATAAAACAATTACTAGATAAATTACCAAATAGACATAACTGCACTTGCCTTTGTTTTAGAATGACTGGATAGACGAGTCGGTACCAAGGAGAAACGTCAGTTGTAACTTCGAGTTCCTACAATTGAGAACTCGACTTAGATTCCTGAATAACCAGACTAAGTGTGCTAGTTGCAATCTCTAGTAGTAAGTCCTAGTCAGGTTTTAAGTTGTATTAATTTACAGCTAACGATTACGTCGCAACTACGTGCGTTGATCAAGCCGGTTAATTGAATTATTTGGAAAATCACGAAAATCGATTACAATTTGGAAAATCGCAAGAATCAATTATAATTTGGAAAACTTTGTGTTTTCATAATATGTATATAAAATACAGTTTTCTTTTAGTGACAAACAGTGAATTAATAATATTTTATTTATTTTAGCTAAACTCGTATTTAAGCCGTAAATTACGTCCTAACTACGAATATGAAATCAATCCAAACCACCCAAATTTACATCCACCAGAAAAGAAAAGAAAACAACTACGCTACACAAATACATGGGCACAGCTACTGGTCCTAGGGTGGGCTTATGCCCGATACATCTTTCTTTTACATTAAATAAGAAAATGACTGAATTATTAAATAAAATGCAGAATTTAAATGACTATAATATTTAGCCTAAAAATAAAATAATAAATAAAAGAAAACTAGGAGTCTCAGACTCGGTCCTTTTCCTCAAAATTCGGTTTATGCCTCAACGTCCGGTCGGACCGGTGCGTTTGCATTTCGCCGGGGCCCACAGACCGGTACGTCGTCGCCCGAAAATCGGTTTAGAAAATCATTTTCGAAAGCCAGTTTTGAAATCAATTAAAAATATAATTTTTGTAAAAAAAATTGGGCAGCACTTCCTCTATTCCGGGACAAACCCAAAACTGGGAAACGCGCCAACAAACACCTGCAAAATGTCCCAAACCAGGGAAAACCCATTTCCAACCAAAATAGTCCACAGAAATATCCACCAAAATAATTCCAACACCCCAGAAATAATTTCCGAAATATTCGGGAATCCAATACTAACCAATTCACGCCAACCCAGCAAGCAAAACACAGGAAAATAAACTAACGCAACAAATCGAAATATAAAACGCAGCTATCCGGATTCCCAGGAGGGAACCGGGGGACCGATCTATCATCATCGACTCACGGGAGGGACGAACTACTCTGATTAACAGAAATTACCAAGATCCGTTGGTCAGGGAGCCGCGGGATAATCTCGGGAAAGGAATCCGAACTAAGTCGGCAGCAGGTAGAAGTTCCGAACCGCGGGAAAGTCCACGGACAGCAGGAAATCCACGGGAAGGGTGCTGGACAGCAGCGAATGGCCGCGGAAACGCTGACAGTGGCGGAGGCAGGGGTTTGCTGGCCTCGGGGACAGCGGCGGACAGAGCCGCGGACAGCGGCGCCGGCTACGGCGCGGGATCGGCGCGGATCCTGCCTCGGGCACGGCGGCAGAGCCGCGGGGAGGGTCGCGCGCGGGACGCCGCACGGATCTGGGGCGGCGGGCTGGTACGCCGCCGGCGGGAGGGGAGCCGGCGCGGATCTAGGGCTCGGCCGCTTGGAACAAAGGGGGCGCGGCGGTGCTGGACGGCGGCAGCACGCCGGAGGCTTCGCCGGAGGTGGTCGGGCCCGCGGGAGAGGGGGCCGCGGTGGGGCGCTGGCTCCGCCGGAGTGGCTCGGGAAGAGTGGGGAGCGGGGCTCTGGCGGTGGGAAGAGGGTTTGTGGGGGTTGGGTTTGGGAAAAGAAATGGTGGTGGTGCTCTTCCTCTGGTGTGGTGAGAGATGGAAGGGGGTTAAATAGGAAATGGTGAACGGGAGTTACGGAAGGGGAAGAGTGGTCGGGGGTTTCGGAAGGGGAGAAGTCGGCGGCGGCTTCGGTTTCGGGAGGTGAAAGGAAAGTCCCACAGAGAGTTAATTACTCTCAGAGAAAAAGAAAAGAAATGAATGGAATAGATATTCCATTAAGGGTTTCATTATATAATATAAATAACTTTAACTGAAATATATACGAAACCGATCTCGGTAATCGGAATTAATTCCGATTCGATTTCGGGAAATGAGAACGGGTTCGGATCTGGGTTCGATACACAAATAAAATTCATTTTTTTTTATTTATTTATTTAAAATTAGTAATTTTCCTAACCAACTGATAATATAATAATAATAATAACTACTATAATAATACATGTAATAATAATAATAATAAACTATATAAAATAAGAATAATAATATTAACAATGATATTAATAACCTAATTTAACTAGAAATCTACCAAAAATTCTATAATAATAAAATAATAAAAATTAGATTTTTACGGGTTTCACAACCTTCCCTCCTTAGAAAATTTCGTCCTCGAAATTTAAAAGGTAGAGTAGGAAAATCAAACAGCTACGGGTACTACGCCCGTAACTCAGGTCCAACAATAAGAATTTTCAAGGCAGTCGTGGATGAGACGGTTTAGGGACAAATTTCATTTATGATATCATCCATGCAGAAAAAAAATACAAAAGCGAACCAAAGTACACGAGGTTGATCAGACCATCATGCACCGGTCCTGATTAGACAATATATTAGTGGGTGCACCCAATAAAATACCGTCATGATCAAGCTTGACAAAAAGATAGCTTGCAAAACTAGGCTAATTTAGCAGCATCAGTCAAGTTTAGAACGAAAAGATAAGAAAATAGGAGTTTAAATGATGGCTCAAATCTGATCTTCTTCTTAACTCTGACTAGGCTTGCAACTGGTTTCTCTGGCACTGAAAGGTTGATTCCAATCTTCAGTTCTGAATTATCCAAAATGTGACTCGGATCCGAAATGTAACGTCTGAGCTGTGACGTAGAAGACGTTGCAACCTCTCAAGATTAGCTGGTAGAGCTAACTGGTACACTATTACCAACGCGTCTTAAACTTCAAATGGCCTGATGTATCTGACCTCAAATTCCAGCTCCGTTAAAACTGATTGTTCCTCTGGTAGGAAAACTTCACCAAATGCAATTTGGTCTTCCCAAGACCTACCAAATTCTAAGACGCAAAATCCCAATACATCTTCAAGCATCTGGATTGACCTCTCTGATTGCTCGTCCCGCTGTACTCCATGAATCCGGTAAATGTGCCTCTCGTACAATGCTGCCCACTTCTTAGTGGATAAACCAACTTTGAAGGAAAATAAAGTGTGCCGACTTAGTCAGTCGGTCTACTATAATCCAATTGGTGCCCTTCCCTCCTTGGGAACAAGGCAATCCTTACTCAAAGTTCATTGTTATATGCTTCTACTTCCATTCTGAATTGTCCAGCGGCTCCAACAAACTTGTTGTCCTCTTGCTAAATTCCTCATGTTGACAAATTCACATCTAATTTCCATACCTGGAATTGTCCTTCTTTATTCCATAACACCAATCAATGGAGGCATATTCCAATACATCTTATTATCTCCTGAATATATGGAATACTGAGACTGGTGCATTTCTTTCATCAACTTGTTCCTCCGTTTGTCAGCCGATACGCAAAGTCTTGTACCATTCTTCAGAGTTCCACTGCTGATCAATTTAGAAACCCTCAAGTGTTCCAGCCAACACTTGATCTCTAAGCCTGCAAAGTGCCTCGTTTTGAAACTACGTCCTCTTGATTTTTGTCCATCAGCCTCGAACTTCATCAATACTGAATCAGCATCCAGCTCCGTCCTTCTATCTCCAGGTAGTATAACCTCCAGTCCAAACTTCTTGATGTCTTCTAGCAGGTGCCACTCCTTGGCTAAGAACTTCGCCATCAGTGTCGACCAAGTGCATCAGTGACCACATTAGCCTTACCTGAATAGTACTGCAGGTTGATGTCGAAATCCTTCATCTGCTTCAACCATCTTCTTAGTCTAACATTCAGCCCTTCCTGAGTGAAGACATATTTCAGACTTTTGTAGTCCGTATAAATTTTCACTCCCTTTCCATAAAAATCATGCTTCCATAGCTTCAAAGTAAAAATAATTGCAGCAATTCAAATTAGGTATGGGATGATTCTTCTCATGAGTCTGTAGTTGCCTACATGTGTAAGCAATTACTTTCCCATGTTGTTGAAGAACGCAGCCCAGTCCTTTTCCAGAGACATTACTGTAAATTGAGAAACCACCGGTTCCTGCGGGTAGCGCAAGGATTGGTGTAGTGGTAAGTCTCTTCTTCAGCTTCTCAATGCCGTCTGGCAAACTTTCGTTCAGTTGAACTCTTCATTCTTCCAAGTGAGCTTCGTCATCGGCTCAGCAATCTTGGCGAAATCCTTCACGAACTTCTGATAGTAGCCGGCCAAGTTCAAGGATCTTTCGAATTGAACTTGGGGTATACCACTCTTCAACAACAGCTATCTTCCATCGAAATTTCTTCTCTTAACAACATGCCCAAAAGTCTACCTTGTCAACAACCCACGTTCAGATAACTTACCAAAAACTTCTTTTTTTTTTTTTTTTTTTCTCAAAGTTTCCAAAACTTCCTCAGGTGTTCTTCATGCTCTTCTTCAATCTTCAAATATATCCAAATGTTATCTATGGAGGAGATAAACTGATTCATATACTCATGAAAAATCTCTGTTCATGAAATTCATGAACACAGCAGGAGCATTTGTCAGTCTAACGTCCTGACCAAAGAAAACTACCCATACTTGATGTTTGAACGCTGTCTGGAAATGTCCTCTTTCCTGACTTTGATTTGATGGTAGTCAAATCTTAAGTCAAACTTCGAAACACCCTATCTCCACATAACCAGATCAAACAGATCCTCGATCCGGGCAGAGGGTACTTGTTCTTTAGTGTCTGATAATTTGATGCACATCCATTGTTCCATCCTTCTGGGGCATATACAAGATAGATGCTCCTAAGGTAAAGTTCCACTCTGAATAAATCCTAAAGCCTTCAGTTCATCGATCTGGTCCTTCATCTTCTATGATCTTCGAGTCTGAATCATGCCTTATTGTAAGGGGCAGGGTCTGCTGGATAGGAAGAGGGTCCTTAGATTGTGGCCTAACAGGTGTTGCTGGCCTATGAGCTCTGGCTTGATAAACAGATAAGGGCAGTCCTTTACCCGATGTTCAGCAGATCCACATGCCAAACATTGTCCCAATCTCTTGCGGCAACTAACGGTCTGATGACCAGGCCTCTTGCAGTAGTTACAAGCCCATAGCTTCTTACGACAAGGCTGCCGGAAGTAGAGTACTTGATGGGACCCAAATATCTTCAGGGGTATCCTTCCTAGGACAAAGTTCTGCTCTAACTTGGTTGGGGATATCTAAGGCTACATCATGACGTTCTTCATGTCTTCTCTCGTGATATTCATCTGTTCCTGCTGGGCTTCATCTTGAACTTTCTGGATCTCCAGGATTTCTTGGAATAGGACAACCATTTGGAAGATGTTTGCTGGTACTGGTGGAGCAACAAAAATGAATACTCCACCAAGGAAATGCATCTCAGTTTGAGATGAGGTAGAAATTGCCAGTGTAGGGAAAACTTCACTGGGTGCATTATGAGGACGGTCAAACAGCCGCGAGGGGAAAGACCCTGGGCTTTGGTTGAGGAGATGGGGTATGATCCGGAGATAACACCTCATCGCCAGCAGGATTTGGTCAACGGTCATTCTCTGGAAAGTTTAGGACGCACACATAAGCAAGGTAGCCTACCGGTCTATAATCAAGCAAAAATATTTATTTATAATATATTTCGGTCCTATGTTGTGACAAATTGATGTTCTAGTGTTCTAATTGTTTCTAGGTATGTTTTCCTAAGTTGTTGTTCAGACCTGCATGGGCCACCACTAAAAACATGTCACGACCCGATCCCAAATAATTGGGTCGAACCGGATCATGTCCAGCCTGCACCGTTGTTGAGACGGCGGCAGTAAGCTGTTCAGTAGCAGGTAACCATACAACAACACTATATTTGTCACAACTCAACATTCGGAAATTTAAAACTTTATTAAACTTTTACATGAAATAAAAGATACAACTTAAACCATTTTTTATACATCATGAATAAAAGAAAACTCTAGGCAAAACAGCTCAGCAATCTCGAATTCCTCATCTTGGGATCACGTAACAAAGCCTCATCAATGATACCTAAAATGTTGGGTCTCCAGTCAGGAGGGAGCAAAGTACAATTACGAATATCCAATAATTCAAATAATAATTTGAAATTTGCAATGTTAAACAATTTGAAATACTTTAACAATATTTTTTACAATTCTACAATTGAAAACAATGTGATTTTGAGTAGGTAACGAACTATGACCGGCTTGGGATGATTCAATTATATCCTAATGATACGGTCCGGCCTATCCTCGTGTATAGGAGGAATCAGCTCGTACAATCAATGATGCAATATAGGGGTATTGGTCATAGACGCTACACTACTCCCCCAATATCCCGAGTCAATCAGATTCAATCAATGAGTCAATATTCGAACTCTAGGAGAGAGTTCCGTGTAGCAATGTGGTTTAAAATTGCAATAAAACAATTACTAGATAAATTACCAAATAGACATAACTGCACTTGCCTTTGTTTTAGAATGACTGGATAGACGAGTCGGTACCAAGGAGAAACGTCAGTTGTAACTTCGAGTTCCTACAATTGAGAACTCGACTTAGATTCCTGAATAACCAGACTAAGTGTGCTAGTTGCAATCTCTAGTAGTAAGTCCTAGTCAGGTTTTAAGTTGTATTAATTTACAGCTAACGATTACGTCGCAACTACGTGCGTTGATCAAGCCGGTTAATTGAATTATTTGGAAAATCACGAAAATCGATTACAATTTGGAAAATCGCAAGAATCAATTATAATTTGGAAAACTTTGTGTTTTCATAATATGTATATAAAATACAGTTTTCTTTTAGTGACAAACAGTGAATTAATAATATTTTATTTATTTTAGCTAAACTCGTATTTAAGCCGTAAATTACGTCCTAACTACGAATATGAAATCAATCCAAACCACCCAAATTTACATCCACCAGAAAAGAAAAGAAAACAACTACGCTACACAAATACATGGGCACAGCTACTGGTCCTAGGGTGGGCTTATGCCCGATACATCTTTCTTTTACATTAAATAAGAAAATGACTGAATTATTAAATAAAATGCAGAATTTAAATGACTATAATATTTAGCCTAAAAATAAAATAATAAATAAAAGAAAACTAGGAGTCTCAGACTCGGTCCTTTTCCTCAAAATTCGGTTTATGCCTCAACGTCCGGTCGGACCGGTGCGTTTGCATTTCGCCGGGGCCCACAGACCGGTACGTCGTCGCCCGAAAATCGGTTTAGAAAATCATTTTCGAAAGCCAGTTTTGAAATCAATTAAAAATATAATTTTTGTAAAAAAAATTGGGCAGCACTTCCTCTATTCCGGGACAAACCCAAAACTGGGAAACGCGCCAACAAACACCTGCAAAATGTCCCAAACCAGGGAAAACCCATTTCCAACCAAAATAGTCCACAGAAATATCCACCAAAATAATTCCAACACCCCAGAAATAATTTCCGAAATATCCGGGAATCCAATACTAACCAATTCACGCCAACCCAGCAAGCAAAACACAGGAAAATAAACTAACGCAGCAAATCGAAATATAAAACGCAGCTATCCGGATTCCCAGGAGGGAACCGGGGGACCGATCTATCATCATCGACTCACGGGAGGGACGAACTACTCTGATTAACAGAAATTACCAAGATCCGTTGGTCAGGGAGCCGCGGGATAATCTCGGGAAAGGAATCCGAACTAAGTCGGCAGCAGGTAGAAGTTCCGAACCGCGGGAAAGTCCACGGACAGCGGGAAATCCACGGGAAGGGTGCTGGACAGCAGCGAATGGCCGCAGAAACGCTGACAGTGGCGGAGGCAGGGGTTTGCTGGCCTCGGGGATAGCGGCGGACAGAGCCGCGGACAGCGGCGCCGGCTAGGGCGCGGGATCGGCGCGGATCCTGCCTCGGGCACGGCGGCAGAGCCGCGGGGAGGGTCGCGCGCGGGACGCCGCACGGATCTGGGGCGGCGGGCTGGTACGCCGCCGGCGGGAGGGGAGCCGGCACGGATCTAGGGCTCGGCCGCTTGGAACAAAGGGGGCGCGGCGGTGCTGGACGGCGGCAGCACGCCGGAGGCTTCGCCGGAGGTGGTCGGGCCCGCGGGAGAGGGGGCCGCGGTGGGGCGCTGGCTCCGCCGGAGTGGCTCGGGAAGAGTGGGGAGCGGGGCTCTGGCGGTGGGAAGAGGGTTTGTGGGGGTTGGGTTTGGGAAAAGAAATGGTGGTGGTGCTCTTCCTCTGGTGTGGTGAGAGATGGAAGGGGGTTAAATAGGAAATGGTGAACGGGAGTTACGGAAGGGGAAGAGTGGTCGGGGGTTTCGGAAGGGGAGAAGTCGGCGGCGGCTTCGGTTTCGGGAGGTGAAAGGAAAGTCCCACAGAGAGTTAATTACTCTCAGAGAAAAAGAAAAGAAATGAATGGAATAGATATTCCATTAAGGGTTTCATTATATAATATAAATAACTTTAACTGAAATATATACGAAATCGATCTCGGTAATCGGAATTAATTCCGATTCGATTTCGGGAAATGAGAACGGGTTCGGATCTGGGTTCGATACACAAATAAAATTCATTTTTATTTATTTATTTATTTAAAATTAGTAATTTTCCTAACCAACTGATAATATAATAATAATAATAACTACTATAATAATACATGTAATAATAATAATAATAATAAACTATATAAAATAAGAATAATAATATTAACAATGATATTAATAACCTAATTTAACTAGAAATCTACCGAAAATTCTATAATAATAAAATAATAAAAATTAGATTTTTACGGGTTTCACAGGACCCAACCCAACCCAAGTTCAACCCGATCCTCTGGGCTTGGTCTTGGGCTTCATATGTTGAACCCGAGGTCGGGCCGGGCTTGGACTCGGATTAGGCTTATGATTGATCTGGTTGGGCTTGGGTTGACCTCAAGCCCGACCCAATCCGTCCGAGTTGCATCCCTACTGTATGCACTCATCCATATGCCATTCAGTGAAAGAGAATCAAGGTGTACGGTGAATTCGGCTCACGAATAAGTGATAGAATAGAATGGTAACAGAAACCAGGAACTTTTCTGAGTGATAGAATAGAATGGTAACAGAAACCAGGAACTTCAATTCCAGAAAACAGCTCTATCAACATAGTTTGGTAAAGTCTCGAGAGAAGATTGAATTTAATACATGGTAAGACTCAAAACAAAAACAAAACACAAAACACGAAACAAAAACAAAACAAGATTCAGCGAGCCATCATTAACTGCAACAGTACCAGAGAATATATATATATATGTATATATATATATATATAAAAAAAAAAATAAAAAAAAAAAATATGTATATATATATATATATATATATATATATATATATATATATATATATATATATATATATATATATATATATATATATATATATATATTTGAAAAAAGGGTAAATTTTATTCCAAAAGCAATACAATAATCTTACAACATACAATTATAGTGGGACTCCCACTCTTCAGTTCCCTATAGCATTTACATCAAACTCTATGTTATGGAGGATGCCTACCGGAGGGGTGATGTCACTCCCCGTTCCCGGAATGCGTATTTTTATACATGTACAACTCATAAGTATTTATTTAGTATTTATCATGTATTATCCTGTATTTAAATTCCTTTAATTTTATGTTAATTAATTACCCGCATTTTATTTCCTGCAATTTTATTTCTGTAATTTATTTTCTGCATTTATTTCCTGTTTTTATTCTCTGCTTGGGTCTTATTGGGTTCAGCCATGGAGGGTTTTCGGGTTCATGGTGGACAAACCCGGTCCACAACTCCCACCTACCACCACCCTCCCTATTTAAAGCTTCCTTCTCCTTCTCTCTCCTCATAACTTCTCCTTCACCATTACTTCTTCTTCTTCCTCTCATCACTCTCTCCACCTACCAGCAGCAGGAGAAGGCAAGTGCAATCTTGCTTCTCCTTCATCCATTTTTATGGATCATTACTCTTCCTCTCATGATCCTGAGAGAGTTTAGTGCTTGGCATTTTTGATTTCTGTGGCTTGTTTTCTCTAGATCTAAGTTGTTACATTTTTGGCTGTTCATGGATTTTGATCTCCCAACTTAGCGTGTCTTCTGGCTGGGAACTTCGTTTTCTGGCTTGGGACGAAGGCTGAGTCACGCACACGTTCTTACGTGGCTGCGTGTATTTTTAGTCACGCACACGTCTCTACGTGTCTGCGTGGATTTTTAGTCACGCTCATGTTCTTACATGTTAGCGTGTATTTTTAGTCACGCTAACGTTCTCATGAGCGTGCGTGTATTTTTAGTCACGCTAACGTTCTCATGAGCGTGCGTGTATTTTTAGTCACGCTAACGTTCTCATGAGCGTGCGTGTATACAAACGTTCTCATGAGCGTGCGTATATTTTTAGTCACGCTGACGTTCTCATGAGCGTGCGTGTATTTTCAGTCACGCACACATCCATGAGCGTGCGTGTATTTTTAGTCACGCACATCCTTGCGTGCGTGGATTTCTTGTCACCTTTTCACGCTCACTTGAGCGTGCGTGAATTTTCCTTCACGCTCACACTGTGCATGCCAGCGTGAATTACTTTTTCACGCTCACGCTGTTACACGCTCACTCCTACTAGACTTGGCGTGACTTTTGGCCTTAGTATAGACTTGTTGGCGTGACTTTTGGCCTTAGTATAGACTTGTTGGCGTGTCTTTCTAACCTGGGTGTTTTATTTGTTCTATAACTTAATCATTTAATGATGGCATGATAATTTTCCTATTATATCCTTACGCCTTTTGCATGGACTTGATAAATCATGATATGTTAATATTGTTAATACAAATTGTTATGTGGAATGTGTCATGTGTCTTGATTGATCCATGGATACCCAGTATGACTAGAACTTAACTCTGAGGAGTTATAGGCTCGACCCCATGTAATACTAATTGATTTTCATGCCTTGCCACCATTGATAATGATTGTGACATTGACTAATTGATCATGCGTTCCTAGTTGGAACTAAGAGACTGGCTAGTCGTCTTATTGAAATGAAATGAATGAGACACGTTCATGTAATGAACTATTGCAATCGATTAGCCGATCCCGAATATTGACATACAGGCACATGCGGGCTTCAAATTATTTATTTATTTATTTATTTATCTTACAAAAACAGCATGTGTACTTTATGGTCAAGGCATGATTACTCCGTGGTTAGATTTGATTGTTGCATCACGCTATGTAAGACCTACAACCTAGCCGCACGGGTATCGTTGTAGAGTTGCGCATATCGTACCCCGTATACAGTACTCATTTGAATGACCATGATCCACGGCATGGGATTTCGCTTAATATAGAGGCTTTAAGTTAAATAAAAATAATGATGGCATGGAGAGAATGGATTCCCGAGTTCTTACATGGCAGCCCTCTTGGGACTAGTAGTGCCCGACAGGCCGGCTGGTTCCCACAGATACTGTAAATCTGTCACACGGGCAGGGAACAGTATCTGCTTATATTATTGTACATGCTATATTAACGACGGACGTCCCGCTGGGACTCGTCTAATTACATGATTGGCGCAATTGATTGATTGGATAGACTAGCCTTGCTCGTACATAGTAAGAACTGAGGAATCCCTATTTGCATAATTCCCGGATAACTTGGGACTCACAATAGCAAGCCGTAGTATTTGATTGGCCGTTCAAGATGATTTGTTTGTGTACTGTACCTACTCTGTTGCCTAACTGAGATGATCAGAATGTCAGGACATGACGGGCCGACTTCTGTCCTTGTTTGGTTGGGAGGTTGGTTCGAAGTATCGTGATGTTATGTGAATCCTAGTGGGAAGTAGAGATCTATTATTATATTCTCTTACTTACTGGTTTAATCTTTCATATCGTCCTTCCTTGTGGTACTTGCTATTAGAGGTCTAACCTCTCTGGTTTTGCATGGCCATATTTAGAGCCGGTCCCCGAGGATCCAGCTTACTTCTACCTCCAAGATGGTCAACACTAGAGGGATGATCGCAGGAGGACCCGAGTGGGTTCCTTACTTCACCACTCGTTTTGTTACTTACTTTATACTTAGCCGTTTGGTACCGACATGTTAGTCAGATTGTCTTGTACTTACTTTTGCATAATTGTAATTAAGTCAGACTGCAGCTGATAACAATTGTGTATACTTTGCTATACCATCTGGCTATGTTTTGTAAAGCCAGATCTCAAGAACATTTTGACTGAGCGTTTGGGACGCCTTACTGCTTATTCTCACATGTTCTCTATTTTCTGTTTCTGGTTTGAATGATTGAGACAATAGATGTGAAGTGACCATAGTAAGACTTTCATGTAGTATGCACCCCCTCGTCTGGTTAGACAGCATTGATCGTATTATACGGTATTCATCTACCCGTAATACGTAGCTGGCTGAGTCATTCCCCCGCTCTCCAGTATTCTGGCTCTGGGGCGTGACAAGATTTTAGTGGTGGCCCATGCAGGTCTGATTTCAGACTTGTGGGGTTTTTTGATTTATAGGATGTCTCAATCACACATGTTCCCCCTTGATCTCATGATTCGTTATTCTCAACCCTTGCTTGACATTCCAGTATCCTTTGACTTCATCGATCCTTCATGTTCGATTGTTTGATCGTTTTCTTGTCCCTTTTCTTAGGGGCACTTCGTCCGCATCGGTCAGAGCTGGGCAGCAACAACAAGAGCAACATGGACAACCTGACCAGGTTGGTCAGCAACAAGGGCCAGTCTCACCTCAGGAGGCTACTCAGGAAGAAGTGATAGTGGAAGCAGCAGTTGGATCGTAGTATCCGGATGTTCCACCGCCACCAACAGTTCCACCTACCCAAGTGGACACACAAGTCCTTCTGGAGATCATGAGAGGAATGATGGCTACTCAGCAACATCAGATGTTGGTCCAGCAGCGCATGCACACTCAGCTACAAGAGCAGAATGTGCTACTCAACCAAGGATTGCAGACAACATTGGAAAGAGGGGCAAGGCCAGATTCAGGAGCATCAGCCAGGTTTTGCAAGTACAACCCCCGTCGTTTCGAGGGCACGGAGGATGCCATCTCAGCAGATGCATGGCTTAAGGATATTGAGGCTATTCTGACAGCAGCTAAGATACCGGCAGCAGAATGTGTGGATCTAGTAAAGTTGTTACTTCAGGATCTCGCACGTGATTAGTGGGAATCAGAGGAAGTGGGCATCAGACGTCCTGTGGCTTAGGACGATTTTACTGCAAGATTCAAGACCAAGTACTATGGAGTTGTGGTGCAGTTTGAGCTACAACAGAAATTTATCAACCTCAGGCAGGCCGGCAAGACTGTAGATGCTTATGCAGCAGAGTTCTGCAGATTGAGTAGATTCGCCCCAGAGATGGTAGCAACGGAGCGCCAGAGGGCCATGAGGTTTCAGCAAGGGTTTCATCTTGAGCTCTTGCAATTGATAGAGGGGCACAATTACCAAACTTTTGACGAAATATTAACGGCAACTCGAAGGCATGAGATCACTATTCAGAGGCTTGCAGTTAGGACTGGGGGTCAGAAGAGATCCCACAGTCAGATTGAAGGAGGAGGGGGAGCAGCGTCCCGAACAACAGCACCATCCGCTGGCATTCGTATCTACGATGTGGCGATACGAGGACCAGCTCCACCACCCAGGCAGCAGCAACAGCAACAGATGAAGTACCAGCAGCCCCCGACGGGCTGCACTTATTGTGAAAAGATGGGACACACTAGAGATGTGTGTCGGACATTGAATGGACTGTGTCTGATATGTAGAAATCCAGATCATCGGGTTACCACATGTCCCATGAATTCGAGGGCAGGAGGACCAGGGCAGCAGTTTCTTGCTCTGCCAGCACCAGGGGCAGGCCAGTATCGAGGACCAGCGGTGGCAGTTAGGCCGTTGGCACAGTGTCCGCAGGCTCAGATGTTTCGGCAGCAGGGGCCGCCGATGCAGCAACACCAGCATTGACCACCCCAGCATCATCAAGGAAGGGGCCAGCAGCAGCATCAGGCTAGGTCGCAGCATGGAAACCAGCAAGGAGGTCGAGGGCAAGCATTCACTTTATTCTTGGAGGAGGCATTGGCATCGGAAGATGTTGTGGCAGGTAACATTCTCGTCGTCTCATATCCCGCAGTAGCATTGTTTGATTCGGGAGCATCCCATTCATTTATATCTACACAATTTGCGACACGACTAGGAATGGAGTTCGAGGCATTGCCAGGAAGGTTGAATATACTCACTGGTAATGGGCTCGTAGGAGTTAGTAGAGTTATTCTAGCGTGTAGCATTGTAGTTTGCGGGCATTCCTTACCCGCCCGGTTGATAGAATTTCCTGTTAGAAATTTCGACGTTATCTTAGGCATGGACTGGCTGAAAGACAGTCATGCGACAATAGATTATCGTAGAGGGAGTGTATCTTTTGATATTCCAGGCATGGAGCGGTTCACCTTAGTCAGATCAGAGGCAACTCAGCAAGAGCAGGGAGTAGTAACGGCAATGGAAGAAGTTCAGATTCCGAAGGTAGTTGAAGAATTTCTAGACGTATTTCCTGAAGAACTTCCAGGTCTACCACCAGTTAGAGATATTGAGTTCAGTATAGAATTGGCACCAGGAACTAAACTGATATCAGATCGAGTTTATAGAATGGCGGATTCAGAGCAGGCCAAGGTATATCAGCATATAGAGGAACTGAAGGAGAAGAAGTTCATCCAAGCTAGCGTGTCACCATGGGCAGCGCCAGTGGTACTTGTGGGGAAGAAGGATGGGTCATCCAGATTGTGCATTGACTACAGGAAGCTTAACACGGCAACAGTGAAGAACAAGTACCCATTACCCAGGATCGACGACTTATTTGATCAGTTGAGCAAAGCTAGAGTTTTCTCCAAGATAGATCTTCGTTCAGGGTATCATCAGGTGAGGGTTCGGAAGGAAGTTCCCAAGACATCATTCAGGTCGAAGTATGGGCATTATGAGTTCTTAGTAATGCCGTTTGGTTTGACCAATGCTCCAGCTATATTCATGGATTTGATGAATCGTATCTTTATGCCATACTTAGACCAGTTTGTCGTTGTGTTTCTTGACGACATTCTCGTATACTCTGCTAGTGAAGAGGAGCATGAAGACCACCTCAGAAAAGTGTTGCAGGTTCTGAGGGAAAACCAGTTGTATGCCAAGCTCAGTAAATGTGAGTTTTGGTCGGATCATATTTCATTTTTGGGTCACATCATATCAGGAGCTGGAGTAGCAGTAGATCCCAAGAAGATAGAGGCAGTAGAAAGTTGGCCAGTACCCAAGACCGTAGCAGATGTGCGGAGCTTCTTGGGATTGGCAGGATATTACAGAAGGTTTGTGTCAGACTTTGCAAGGCTTTCAGCACCCATGACTCGCTTGACCCGGAAGGATGTACCATTCGTTTGGTCGGCAGAATGTCAGGCATCATTCGAGACTTTGAAGCAGAAGTTGATATCAGCACCTATTCTTACATTGCCAGTTGGACCCGGAGGTTTTACAGTATATTGTGATGCGTCAGGTAAAGGACTTGGATGTGTCCTTATGCAACATGGGAAGGTGATAGCGTATGCATCTAGGCAGCTTCGGGACCACGAGAAGAATTACCCAACTCATGATTTGGAATTAGCGGCAGTAGTGTTTGCTTTGAAGCTATGGAGGCATTACTTATATGGTGACCGAGTGGAGATGTACACAGACCACAAAAGTCTGAAGTACATCTTTACTCAGAAGGAGCTAAACATGAGGCAGAGAAGGTGGTTGGAGTTGATCAAGGATTATGACGTGGAGCTTCAGTATCATCCAGGCAAGGCTAATGTAGTAGCAGACGCTCTTAGCAGGAGAGGCGGCGCATTTATGTTGACAACACAGAGGCATATCTTAGAAGACCTTCAGGAGATGGACATCGAAGTTATACTTCCTAGTGATGTAGGAGTTCTAACAAGTCTGCAAGTTCAATCCGGCTTGGTAGGCAGGATCAAGGCAGCTCAGGCACAAGATCCAAGGATTCAGAAGCTTAGGACAGAATGTGAGTCAGGACTCAGGAAGGAGATGAGAATTCATGAAGATGGTACACTTAGGTTTGGATCACGTCTATGTGTGCCTAGTGGAGATATCAGACAGGAGGTTCTGGCAGAAGCTCACAGTTCTCAGTATTCTATTCACCCTGGAGGGACCAAGATGTACCAAGATATCAAGCAGCATTTCTGGTGGAACGGGATGAAGAGGGAGATCGCTAGATTTGTTTCCCGTTGCTTGGTATGTCAGCAAGTGAAGGCAGAACAGCAGAAGCCAGCTGGGTTATTGCAACCGCTTCCTATTCCGGAATGGAAATAAGAGCATATTACAATAGACTTTGTGTCCGGTTTACCGAGATCACCAAGTGGTAAGGACGCTATTTGGGTAATAGTAGACCGACTTACGAAGGTAGCACATTTTCTTCCTTTCAGAGTAGGGCAATCTACAGAAAAGTTGGCGGAGTTATATATGCAACAGATAGTCAGGCAGCATGGAGTCCCTGTCAGTATTGTGTCGGATCAAGATACCCGCTTTACATCACATTTCTGGAAGAGCTTACATCATAGTCTGGGTACCAAGTTAAGATTTAGCACGGCTTACCATCCGCAGACGGATGGACAATCAGAAAGAACGATTCAGACTTTAGAAGATATGTTACGAGTTTGCACTCTAGATTTTGGAGGGTCTTGGGAGAGTCACCTGCACTTGGTCGAGTTCTCATACAACAATAGTTATCAAGCCAGTATCCAGATGGCGCCATTTGAAGCATTATATGGTAAGAAGTGCAGGTCACCGCTTGCATGGGATGATATCGGGGAGAGAAAGATATTAGGCCCAGAAATGATTGTTCAGACGGTTGAAGTGATTAAGGGAATTAGAGAGCGACTTCGAGTTGCGCAGGATCGACATCGTCATTGGATGGACCAGCATCGTAGGCCGTTAGAGTTCTCTGTTGGGGACCACGTATTCTTGCGGATCTCACCTACTCGTGGGGTCATTAGATTTGGCGTTCGCGGGAAATTGAGTCCGCGGTACGTGGGCCCATTTGTTATCCTTGATCGGGTAGGCGATGTTGCTTATCGTTTATCCCTCCCGCCTTCATTACGAGAGGTGCATGACGTGTTTCATGTATCTCAATTACGTAGGTATGTATCGGACCCAAGCCATGTCCTCGATCACTCTGAGCTGGTTGTTGGTACCAACCTGTCTTACGAGGAACAGCCTGTGTCCATTTTGGACCGAAGAGAGAAGATACTCAAGAACCGAACAATTAGTCTTGTCCGTGTTGCTTGGGGTCATCACTCCTTGGGAGAGTCAACGTGGGAACGTGAGGATGATATCCGATCACGGTATCCACACCTGTTTGACTCACAAGGTATATCTCTTTCTGTATACCTTGATTGTCCTGATTCTTCATGCTTGTCACCTTATGGGTAGAGCTACTTGATATCATAGATTGATGAATTTACATATACAGTACTTGCTTTTGATATGGTAAAATAATTGCTTGCTCACTAGAACTGTTTGTATTAGTTTAGCTCCGATATTTCTACCTGCTTAGATTTGAAATTCCGAGGACGGAATTTTTTCAAGGTGGGTAGAGATGTCACTCCCCGTTCCCGGAATGCGTATTTTTATACATGTACAACTCATAAGTATTTATTTACTATTTATCATGTATTATCCTGTATTTAAATTCCTTTAATTTTATGTTAATTAATTACCCGTATTTTATTTCCTGCAATTTTATTTCTGCAATTTATTTTCTGTATTTATTTCCTGCTTTTATTCTCTGCTTGGGTCTTATTGGGTTCGGCCATGGAGGGTTTTCGGGTTCATGGTGGACAAACCCGGCCCACAACTCCCACCGACCACCACCCTCCCTATTTAAAGCTTCCTTCTCCTTCTCTCTCCTCATAACTTCTCCTTCACCATTACTTCTTCTTCTTCCTCTCATCACTCTCTCCACCTACCAGCAGCAGGAGAAGGCAAGTGCAATCTTGCTTCTCCTTCATCCATTTTTATGGATCATTACTCTTCCTCTCATGATCCTGAGAGAGTTTAGTGCTTGGCATTTTTGATTTCTGTGGCTTGTTTTCTCTAGATCTAAGTTGTTACATTTTCGGCTATTCATGGGTTTTGATCTCCCAACTTAGCGTGTCTTCTGGCTGGAAACTTTGTTTTCTGGCTTGGGACGAAGGCTGAGTCACGCACACGTTCTTACGTGGCTGCGTGTATTTTTAGTCACGCACACGTCTCTACGTGTCTGCGTGGATTTTGAGTCACGCTCATGTTCTTACATGTTAGCGTGTATTTTTAGTCACGCTAACGTTCTCATGAGCGTGCGTGTATTTTTAGTCACGCTAACGTTCTCATGAGCGTGCGTGTATTTTTAGTCACGCTAACGTTCTCATGAGCGTGTGTGTATTTTTAGTCACGCTAACATTCTCATGAGCGTGCGTGTATTTTTAGTCACGCTGACGTTCTCATGAGCGTGCGTGTATTTTCAGTCACGCACACATCCATGAGCGTGCGTGTATTTTTAGTCACGCACATCCTTGCGTGCGTGGATTTCTTGTCACATTTTCACGCTCACTTGAGCGTGCGTGAATTTCCCTTCACGCTCACACTGTGCATGCCAGCGTGAATTACTTTTTCACGCTCACGCTGTTACACGCTCACTCCTACTAGACTTGGCGTGACTTTTGGCCTTAGTATAGACTTGTTGGCGTGACTTTCTAACCTGGGTGTTTTATTTGTTCTATAACTTAATCATTTAATGATGGCATGATTATTTTCCTATTATATCCTTACGCCTTTTGTATGGACTTGATAAATCATGATATGTTAATATTGTTAATACAAATTGTTATGTAGAATGTGTCATGTGTCTTGATTGATCCATGGATACCCAGTATGACTAGAACTTAACTCTGAGGAGTTATAGGCTCGACCCTATGTAATACTAATTGATTTTCATGCCTTGCCACTATTGATAATGATTGTGACATTGACTAATAATTGATCATGCGTTCCTAGTTGGAACTAAGAGACTGGCTAGTCATCTTATTGAAATGAAATGAATGAGACACGTTCATGTAATGAACTATTACAATCGATTAGCCGATCCCGAATATTGACATACAGGCACATGCGGGCTTCAAATTATTTATTTATTTATTTATTTATTTATTTATTTATCTTACAAAAACAGTATGTGTACTTTATGGTCAAGGCATGATTACTCCGTGGTTAGATTTGATTGTTGCATCACGCTATGTAAGACCTACAACCTAGCCGCACGGGTATCGTTGTAGAGTTGCGCATATCGTACCCCGTACAAAGTACTCATTTGAATGACCATGATCCATGGCATGAGATTTCGCTTAACATAGAGGCTTTAAGTTAAATAAAAATAATGATGACATGGAGAGAATGGATTCCCGAGTTCTTACATGGCAGCCCTCTTGGGACTAGTAGTGTCCGACAGGCCGGCTGGTTCCTACAGATACTGTAAATCTGTCACACGGACAGGGAACAGTATCTGCTTATATTATTGTACATGCTATATTAACGGCGGGCGTCCCGCTGGGACTCGTCTAATTACATGATTGGCGCAATTGATTGATTGGATAGACTAGCCTTGCTCGCACATAGTAAGAACTGAGGAATCCCTATTTGCATAATTCTTGGATAACTTGGGACTCACAATAGCAAGCCGTAGTATTTGATTGGCCGTTCAAGATGATTTGTTTGTGTACTGTACCTACTATGTTGCCTAACTGAGATGATCAGAATGTCAGGACATGATGGGCCGACTTCTGTCCTTGTTTGGTTGGGAGGTTGGTTCGAAGTATCGTGATGTTATGTGAATCCTAGTGGGAAGCAGAGATCTATTATTATATTCTCTTACTTACTGGTTTAATCCTTCATATCGTCCTTCCTTGTGGTACTTGCTATTAGAGGTCTAACCTCTCTGGTTTTGCATGGCCAGATTTAGAGCCGGTCCCCGAGGATCCAGCTTACTTCTACCTCCAAGATGGTCAACACTAGAGGGATGATCGCAGGAGGACCCGAGTGGGTTCCTTACTTCACCACTCGTTTTGTTACTTACTTTATACTTAGCCGTTTGGCACCGACATGTTAGTCAGATTGTCTTGTACTTACTTTTGCATAATTGTAATTAAGTCAGACTGCAGCTGATAACAATTGTGTATACTTTACTATACCATCTGGCTATATTTTGTAAAGCCAGATCTCAAGAACATTTTGACTGAGCGTTTGGGACGCCTTACTGCTTATTCTCACATGTTCTCTATTTTCTGTTTCTGGTTTGAATGATTGAGACAATAGATGTGAAGTGACCATAGTAAGACTTTCATGTAGTATGCACCCCCTCGTCTGGTTAGACAGCATTGATCGTATTATACGGTATTCATCTACCCGTAATACGTAGCTGGCTGAGTCATTCCTCCGCTCTTCAGTATTCTGGCTCTGGGGCGTGACAGGTGACCAGCCCCTCAAAAATACGACGATTTCGTTCCCTCCATATATGCCAAACTGAGGCCGCCAGTCGAAGTCTGGCGGTCCGAAACCAGTCCTGCCCTCTACCTCTGCTATCCCGTAGCACAGTAATAATGTCCCCAATTTCCTTTCCGGAGTCACATCCATCCAACGCTCTACACTGCTCAGACCAGATCTGCCATGCCAGAGCACACTCGAAGAAAATGTGTCCTATAGATTCATTCTTCACACTGCATAACACACAATTTGGATCTGGGACCGACACACCGAACGATCTCAGACGATCCCGAGTCAAAAGACGGCCCAGTAGAAGCTTGTAGACATAAAGCTGCATCTTCCTGGCGAGACCCTTGCACCATACGAACTCGTAGTCAGAGCTCTGAGGAAAGGTGCGCCGGATGAGATTGTAGCAGCTCCGGAATTGAAACTCCCCAGTTCCCGAGGCTGCATCTGTCGGTTCCCAAATCCACCTATCAGCAGGCAAGTCCGAATCAATGGCAATAGTACTGATAATCCCACCCAGCCCCTCGGTAAACCGATAAGACTCTGACCTCCACTTCCCATCGCGTATGATACGACTACACGTCAGCCCACGATGTTTGCCATTAAAATCTTTGATTAAAATTTTAATTACAAACAGAACAGTATTACAATATAGGACTTAGATGTAGTTCTAGGAGTACACTTTTGTTATTATCTGGGTCCGGTGTCGGTGGAGCGAGTGGTAATGCGTTGACTCCGTTGACGATCTGATAACGGTTTTAGGTTCTCTGAAGGTCTGGGTTGCTCTGGATGCTGGAGCTTGCGCAGGGGGAAGAAGACATTGAGTGTCTCTTCCGATCTCTCTGAGCATACGTGCGTCTCTGTAACTCTGATGATCTGGTTACTTCTGTCTTTGACGGTGTATGTCTGTATATGTCTCTGTCAGTGTGTGTATGTGTGTGTGGAAGAAGGAAATGATCCCTCTATTTATAAGCAACAGGTTGGGCTGTTCATGCGCGCACATGTAGGATACGCTTGTACGTAGGAACGCCACGTGGCTGATACTGACGGGAGGAGGGCGCATGGATGTTGCGCCATGATTTGTGGGTTGAATCCTTTATGCTGCATTTGTGGCTGGCACGTGGCAGTGGAGAGGATCTTTCTGTTGCTGAGATCTTGGGTGGTTAGCACCCCTTCATAGGCTTAACTGAGTTAAAGGACACGTGGCGTATGTCCATGGCTCAAAGATCTCGAATTTAGTGGAGAAGGATCTGATGAGCTGCGCCTGGAATCGGGCACATGAGGAGACTTAGCTCTTAATCTTTAGGAATCACGAACCAGTCTGGGCGCATGGCTTTTGAGGCGCATGCAAGTGATTGATCGGCTACGTGGCTTGTAACCGTCAGAGGAGAGTAATGATGATGCTGACGTCCGCGGCGTTTCATTTTCTGCAGAAAGCTGTCGACTGTTCAGTCCTCGGGGGACGTGCTGCCAACTCTGTCACTTTTGTATTAATTGCTTGGTGGGTGACGAGCCAAAGTGGGTGCATCGATTTGTACCCCACTAGGCGCATAGGTCCGTGTTCACCAGGACGCATGGATCTGTGCTTTGTTGGACGTATCCATACGGGGTGCTTGGTGCTCATGGGCGCGTCTGTATGATGTGCGGTATCTGACCGGCGCATCTTTTGCATGACGCATCTTTCATTGGTCCGACTGTTGAGTTCTTCAAGTGCTTTAAATAGCCGTTTTGACTTGGCTGAATTCGAAGAGGCAAATTCATCATCGTAAATGCAAGTTCATTGCACTAACTTCGGAAAGGTTGCCACTTGGCGCATGGGTTTGATTTGCCCTGGCTTATAAATAGTAACAATTTGAGAGAGTTTTATTGTCTCTTCCTTGACTTCTCGACGAAGATGAACTTCTTTGTCCGAGTATATTCTGTTGCCAAGACGCTCTCCAGGGTGAAGATGCGTCGAGTCGCCTTCGGTCACGCCCTAGAACCAGAATACTGGAGAGTGGGGGCGAACATAGCCAGCTACGTATATTGAAATGAAGTCCATCTCGCTATACGGTCACGGCTGTCTAGATATGAGGGTTTACTACAAGCCAACGGTCTCTTAAGGTCAAGCCTATTGTCTCAATCTCAAGCAAGTAATATAGTTACAAGATGTTAGACCACCAAATATACAATAAAAGGCGTCCCAAATATTACATATTCAGCTGATCATGACGCTAGTCGTACAAAATACGAGGACTAGCAAGAGTTAAGTCATACATGATCAACCCTAGGATTTGTTAATCATGTTTACAGCCCGTAGGCAGACAGTAAGTAAATGTGCATCGAGCTAACAGGTGCTCGTCGGCTAAACGCCTCAAAAGAATAATTTACAATAGAGTGAGCAAAACAAAATAGAAAACCCACTCGTAGCCCGGGTTCCTTCTAGTCGCCACCATCGGGCTGGAGGTTCGGTAGATCCTCGGGAGCTGCTCCGAAATCTGGCCACACAAAACCAGCTGGGTCAAACCCCAGAAGAGCAAGTGCCACAAAGGAGGCCACGAAATAAGAACAAAACCAGCATATCAGAACATAAGAAAATGAAAGAAAAGTACAAGTAATAAAAGTACAGCAGGACAATAAGCGACTAGGGATATGGAACCATTCCGGGAACCAGATTACAACCCGTAAACCAAACAAGGACCAGGGTTGTAACCCTTTGCCTGAATAGCACTTGTCCCTATCCATTTATTTTTAAGATAAATAAAACAATCATGTACAGGAGTACCAGGTATAGGGACTTAAACGAGACTTAGACCAGGCTGGACACCATCCATTCACAAGCGGCCAAGCAATTACTACGGCTTACTACTTTAACTAACTAGGGTTATCATAAGCCTAATTACTAACAAGATGCAATGCAAATTTCCCAGTCCCAAGCCCTGCAGACCATCTAGTTATCCTTCCGCAGGTTGAGAGTATGGTTGGGTACATCGCCCAGAAGACGATATACCCTTAGGTGACTTAGAGGGTGCAACACCTGACAGTGTGCTGGAAATGTGCTCTACTCGTCGGCAAGCTACAAGTCCAATTAAAGCGCCCAGATAACGAGATTGCCTGTGACTGGTAATTCTCCATGAACTATAGTTTGATCTAGTCATTAGCCTAATCCATATTCAGTGCGAATCCCTGACCGTGGGAACCAGGGAGTCACGTCCTAGACATGATGCAAGACAAGACAGGTAGATTGCACAAGCAAGCAAGCAGGAACACCCACGGTGTCAAGTTGGTTATGCAAGTCAAGTTAGCCGTCGTAACAGCATCAAGTCAAGTCAAGTTACAAGTTACAAGTCAAGAGTGCACCGCCACGGGCCACTATCAAGTTATCAGGTTACAAGTCAAGAACGCACCCCATCGGGTCATTTTCCAGAAAATCAGAAGGTACTAGGATCATAAATCACAGAAATCACGAAAACCGTACTAGTCATAGCAAATACTGAAAATCGTGTCAGGTCGTGTTGGGTCAAGGTAGTCGTGCTGTGTGGAACAAGATCTCAAAACCTAATCCACAAAAGAGAAGTCAAGCTTAAAGAAGATAAAACCAAATCACCATGGTCAATAGACTGCGCAAGAGATGGTTGGCGTAAGAGAAAGGGGCTGCGCAGGGATGAACTGCGCTGAGGGAAGAGGGCTGCGCAGGAGATGGATGGCGCAGGGGTAAAGTACGCTAGGTTGGATGGCGCAGGAGTGAAGTGCGCTAGGTTGGATGGCGCAGGGGATCGAACTGCGCAGGATCCAGGTGTACTGGAAGCAAGCGCAAGTCGATCCAGCGCTAAGGAGCACTGGCCGGGGAAGTGTTTGCGCAATCCGACCTTGCGCTAAAGAGCGCAGGCTGAGAGGGAGCTGGCGCAATCGGGCCTTGCGCTAAAGAGCGCAGGCCGAGGGGTCTTCTTCTCCAAGGCTGAGATGAACTTCTCAAGAACACCAAAACTTCAAATCTTCATATCTTGGCCAAATCAAAACCAAATTTGGATTTTCAAAGTTCTAACTTGAGTGAAATTGAATTCTCTTCCATATGTAAGCATCAAAACAAGCAAAAATCAAAGTTTAATAGATCAAAACCAAGAATTTCCGAAAATGGTTAAAACCTAGATCTAGAAAAATGGAAACTCCAAATCACAAAATGTCAAGTTCTAATGTTGATCACCATGGCCTAATCTAGCTAATGGACAAATAAAATATGGTTCTCATGTGGTGGCAAGGTGCACTTGCCTATGGTGTGGGTGTTGTGTAGAGGAAGAAGAAGATGGAGAAATTAATAGAAATAAAGAGGAGAGAGAAAAGTTAGGTGGAATTTAATGGTAGAGGATATGTTGTGTTGAGGGTGGAGGTTAGCTAAGGTGTTCCAAATGCATGTTGAACCAAACCAAACCAATCATTCTCTACGAAATAAAACCAAGCCAACTAAAACCGAGCCGAGCCGAAACCCAAAAATACGAGAAAAACCCAAAATTTCATAAGTCGAGAAAAATAAAATGCTTGCCAAAATTCAATTACGAGTATTAATACGAAATACAGAAAACGGGGGTGACAACTCTACCCACCTTAAAAGAATTCCGTCCTCGGAATTTAATCAAGGAGCTAGAGACTGCCACGGCAAGTTACGCTAAGCACCAACAACTACACTAAACAGTTCAATCATACAATCATACATGCAAGCAAGGGATGGAAAGCATAAGGCATAAGGAAGACGTTATACCTTATGAGTCAAACAAGTTGGAATATCGCGATCGGATGTCATCCTCACGCTCCCACGTTGACTCACCTAGAGAGTGATGACCCCAAGCAACACGGACTAAACTAATAGTCTTGTTCTTGAGTATCTTCTCTCTCCGGTCCAATATAGACACGGGCCTCTCCTCATACGAAAGGTTGGTACCAACAACCAGTTCCGAATGATTTAGGATATGGCTCGGGTCCGAGATATACCGTCGTAATTGGGACACATGGAATACATCATACACCTCACTCAGCGACGGCGGAAGAGCAAGACGATAGGATACATCTCCTACTCGCTCCAGGATATCGAACGGCCCTATATACCTAGGACTAAGCTTTCCCCGCACGCCAAAGCGAATGACGTCGCGGTTAGACGAGATCCTAAGGAATACATGGCCGCCGATAACAAACTCTAAGGGACGCCGATGAGCATCGGCCCAATGCCGCTGGCGGTCTTGGACAACTCGAAGATGACCCCTGACTCTTCTGACTACTTCAACTGTCTGGGCAATCATTTCTGGATCGAGCATCTGCCTCTCTCCAACATCGTCCCATGCTAATGGGGATCTGCACTTTCTACCATACAGAGCTTCGAACGGAGCCATCTGAATACTGGCCTGGAAACTATTATTGTACGAGAACTCCACCAGGTGCAGGTGATCCTCCCATGAACCGCCGAAGTCAAGTAACATATCCTCAAGAGTCTGGATGGTGCACTCTGACTGGCCATCTGTCTGCGGATGATATGCTGAGCTAAACTGAAGGTGAGTTTCCAAACTCTCTTGCAGGCTACGCCAAAAGTGGGACGTGAACCTTGAATCTCGGTCCGAGGTGATGCTGATTGGCACACCGTGAAACCTGACAATCTGCCTGAGGTACATCTCAGCTAGCTGAGCTGTAGACTGCCCAACTCTGAATGGGAGAAAATGAGCCACCTTCGTGAGCCGGTCAACTATAACCCAAATAGCATCTCGACCAGCTGGGGATCTAGGCAGTCCAGTGACAAAATCCATGGTCACATGCTCCCACTTCCATTCTGGAATCGGCAAGGGATGAAGAAGTCCAGCGGGCCTCTAATGTTCAGCTTTAACCTGCTGACAAACCAAACACCGAGAGACAAACCGGGCTATCTCCCTCTTCATGCCATTCCACCAGAAATGCTGACGAATATCATGATACATCTTCGTGCCACCAGGATTAATAGAATATCGTGAACTGTGAGCTTCTGCCATGACTTCCTGTCTGATATTTCCACTAGGTACACAAAGACGAGTGCCGTGCCGAAGTGTACCATCTTCATGAATGCACAACTCTGGCCTTCTGTAATGCCCGTAGTTCGTATTACGTATAGGAAATACGTGTACGTATTTCGGACTCGTATTTTTGGTTTGTCATAATTAGTTAGCCTTGGATTTTATTTTGCATGTTGCATTAGCATGGTTTATCATGGGATTGCATTGGCTTGGTTTGGTTCAGTTTAGTGGGTTTGGCTTGGTTTAGTTTTATGTGGAGAACCACTCCTACCTACCACCACTCCCACCATAAATATCAATCCCACTCTCTCTCTTCCATTATTACTCATTACTCATTTCTTCTTCTCCATCTTTACTTCTCTACCTACCAGGAGAGAGTGAAGAGCTTAGGCAAGTGCACCTTGCTTCATGGAGGAAGTCCATTTTATTGTTCCATTGTCTTCCTTATGTGTTTCTAACCCACTTTAGTACTTGGCATTTTTCATTTTCATGGTTAAATTTTTGTAGATCTAGCTTTGTGGTATTTTTGGTTCCCAGGATTTTTGATCCATCAAACTTGCATATTTTGCTAAGTTGATGATCCCATGTTGCAGAGAATATTATTTGGTCCAAATTTGACCTATGAAATTTTGCTGAGCCGCATGGACATTTTTGCACATAGTCGTATGGCCTATAAATGCAATAGCCAGCATTTATTTTTGCATGCATTATTTAATACAATAACTAGTCAGCCGCATAAGCATTCAGGAGTGCATTAATGCATTTCTCTAATAAGTGAGCCGTATAGGCAACACTGAATATAATATAATAATGCATTAATTTTTATGCTAGCCGCATGATGGCATTTATAAGACAGCCGCATGAGAATTTGCATTTAATGTATTGTTGAAACACCAGCCGCATACATTCCTAAAGCAATAAATGCTATGCTTGCTTCAATGATGCATTAATACATTCTTACAAGTATTAGATAATGCTTTGCTTAGAATAGCTATTAATGCACTTTTTGTTAACCTATTATTAAATGCACTTTTGTTAGCATAAGTAATAATGCATCGGCCCTGGAGGCCTCTGATTGCTATTAATGCAATTTAATGCATTTTGGATGCATTCCAAATTAGAATGTATTGAAAGCATTTGTTTATACATTAAGCAATGCTGACTTCAGAATGCATTGAATGCAGTTCTATCACTTTTTTTTTCAACTAGCCGCATGCCATTGTATCAAACATAGCCGCATGCTATGGTACCAAGCCTAGCCGCATGAGGCAGTATGCTAAGCACAGCGCAGCCGCATGCATTTATGCATTCACCTCCAATGCATTTAGGAATGCATTTAGTGCATTATGCATTATACAACCATAGCCGCATGGCCTTTGGCCATTTAATAATATTATTAATTGCATGAAATACCATGCGAGCCGCATAGGCTCCCTTCTCCCACTATCTAATATTTTGGCCACGTGGACCATTAATTAGGTAGCTCACGTGAACCTTTTCTTATTGTATTAATTGTGGGGGGTCCCACATAGCTTCTTTTAGTTGACTTGCTTGCTGAAGTGGGAGTTTGCATTTAATGAGGGTCCCACTGTCTTTTGTTTTATTCGATTTTATGGCCTATTTTATTGTTTCCTGGCCGCATGGATGGTCTTCTACTTTCTTGGCCGCATGGGGTCCCTCCCACTCTTGGCCGCATGCACAATTGTATGCTAGCCGCATATGGCTTGCTGGCCTTAAATGTTTGACTGATTTCATTTAAATAGTTTCGGAGCCGCATGGGTGGCCTCCCACTCTCTTTGACCGCATGTTTGTTCTCCCACTTTTGGACCGCATGGAATCCACTTTGATTGTTTAAATGTCTTATTTGCGTGAATTGTGGTCCGAATTTCTTTCCACTCCCAACATGAAAGTTGTAGAATTTCTCCTTGGCTTCAGGATTATATATATATTAATATATTATTATTTAATTGTGCAAGTTTCTCTCCTCTTGATAATTGGCATGACTTGATAGTGACCCACCGTGGTGCACTCCCGACATGATAACTTGACCTGATAACTTAACAGTGAACTTGACATGATATACCTGACATGATAGTGGCCCATCGTGGAGCACTCTTGACATGATAAACCTGACATGATATTTCTCGAAATAATGTTGCGACGGCTAACACGACTTGACAAGATTGAATAACTTGGACACCGTGGACGATTGTGCTTGTACAAATGAACCCGTCTTGTCTTGCATCATGTCTAGGATAGGGACCCCTGAGTACCACGGTCAGGGGGTACCCACTGAAATCAACTAAGGCTAACAACTAGAATAAATCCAGTAGTCATGAAGAGATTTCCCAGCTACAGGCAATCCCGTTATCTGGGCGCCCCACTTGGGATCTGTAGCCTGCCATCGAGTAGGGCACATTTCCAGCACACTGTCATGTGTTGCACCCTCTAAGTCACCTAAGGGTACATGTGTTTCCTGGACGATGTACCCACTTGAATTCAATCCTAATTGCGTCCGGATAGCCTGGATGGTCTGCAGGGCTTGTGGCTGTGGAACAATCTCACTGCATCTTGCTAGTAACTAGGCCTGTGATAACCCTAGTTAGTTAAAGTATCAAACCGTACTTATTGCTTGGCCGTGATTGTTGGATGGAGTTCAATCAGTCTAGTCTCGTCTTGACCCTGTACAAGATTGTTACATGTCCTGAATCCTTATTTTATCTTGCCGATAAATGGTGAAAAAATCCAAGTTCTGTTCAGACGAAGGGTTACAACCCCGGTCCTTGTTTGGTTTACGGGTTATAACCTGGCTATCTGAATAGTCCCATGGTTATCCTACCGTATATCACCCTGTTATGCTTTTTCTTAACTCCTGTCTTATCTATTACTTTATGGTTATTTGTGCTAATTGCTGGTTTTAGTTCCTAAGTGAAGCCTCCTTTGTGGCACTTGCTCTTTCTGGGATCTGACCCAGCTGGTTTTGTATGGCCAGATACCAGAGCAGCTCCAGAGGATCTACCGATTTTCTAGCCCGATGGTGAACACCAGGCGTAACCAGGGCAACGAGTCGATTTATTTTTGCTCTCCCATTCTATTGTAAAATTATTCTTTTAAGGCGTTTAGCCGTCGAGCCAGTGTTAGCTCGTGTACATTTTTACTTACTGTCTGCCTACGGGCTGTAACATGATTGGCAACCTAGGGTTGATCATGTATGACTAAAACTCTTGCTAGTCCTCACATTTTGTAATGACTAGCTTCATGATCAGCTGAATATGTAATGTTTGGGACGCCTTACTATTTTATATTTGGTGATCTTACATCTTGTAACATTTACTCACTTGCTTGTGATTGAGACACTAGGCTTGTTCATGACCTTAAGAGACTGTTGGCTTGTAGATAAACCCTCATATATCTAGACAGTCGTGACCGTATAGTGGAGTGGATCCCATTTCATTATACGTAGCTGGCTATGTCTGCCCCCGCTCTCCAGTATTCTGGTTCTGGGGCGTGACATGGTTTAAGTGGTGGCCCATGCAGGTCTTGTAAATCAAGATATGTACGAGTTTACCGAATAAATGTCTCAATCAGTACTCGCCATTGATTTTTGCTCATATCCTCTTGATTCCTGAAATTCTTGTCCTGATCACATGCTTGTAATCGTTGATCTATCCTGGTCCTTCCTTATTATTCCCATGTCATCTTCTTCAGCGGCATTGAACCTGGACCTGCCGATCAGCAAGGTGGATCACCTTCCGTGGACCAGCAGCAACCAGAAGATCAGGCCCAGCACTCAGGAGCAGCCTCCCGAGTCGTACCTACTGAAGGAGAGCCGCCAGTTCAGCCAGTCCAGCCTGCAGAGCCTGATGATGGCACTTTGGTGGGTCTCATCAGATCATTGTTAGCTTCCCAAGATCGCCGAGGTGATGCATTGTACCAGGCAGTGGAAGATGCTTTGAACAGAGGCGGTCATCCAAGGAACAGTGCAGCGAACAGTTTCAAGCGTCTGAACCCTCCATTCTTCGATGGCAGTGAAGATGCTATCGCTGCTGACGCATGGCTCCAGGATACTGAAGTCATTCTAGAGGCAGCCAAGACCCCGAAAGACGAGAAGGTGGCCGTGGTGCGCCTACAGTTACTGGATCTTGCCCGCAGCTGGTGGGCAGCACAGGCCGTGGGATTAGTGGCCCCTATTCTATGGGCACTATTCAGAGAGAGATTCCAGACTAAGTACTTCGATGTGGTGGCTCGGTACGATCTACAGACCAAGTTTACCAACCTGAAGCAAGGAGAAAGAACGGTCGACGGATATGCGACTGAGTTTTCCAGGCTTAGTCGGTTTGCTCCCACTTTGGTGGCGACCGAGTTTGACAGAGCCCAGCGGTTCCAGCAAGGGCTCCACCTCGAGATTTTGTTGGCAGTGGAACAGTTTGAGCATCAGACTTTTGATGCAGTGTTGAGGGCAGCCAGGAGGCACGAGTATACCTCCGACAGGATCGTGGACAGGACCGGAGGTCGGAAGCGATCTCACGGCCAGATGACCCAATCGACAGCACCAGCCCCGGCAGTCAGGGCTTTGATAATTGGAACTCCGAGGCAGGCGGCCTCAGTGACGTCGGTCACGTCCCCTCAGCTGCAGAAGCCGAAGCAGTCTTCCTCAATGGACTGCACTCATTGTGGGAAGCCAGGACACGTTGTTTCGGAGTGTCGCAGAGCTCAGGGATTGTGTTTGGCTTGTGGAGCACCGGACCACAAGATAGGGTCATGTCCGAATAGGGCCAGTTCATCATCGGCCCAGACTAGTCCCTCGGTAAGGGGACCAGCCCCAGTCCAGCAGCAGCAGCAGTATCCATTGCCGAGGCCATTGCCGCCTCAGGCCCAAGTGTTTCAGCAGCAGTACCAGCCTCCGAGGCCATTGTCGCCTCAGGCCCTAGCCTTCCAGCTACAGAGACCCCAGCAGTATGCCCAGGTCCAAGCTCAGATCCAGAACCGGCAGAGAGATTCCTAGCAGGATATCTTTTCTCTTTCTCGTGCCTTCGATTTTCTTGCTTACATACATGATTGCATGATTGATTGCTTAGTATAGCTTGTCTGTGATTAGTATAGCTTGTCCTTGCAATCTCTAGCCTCTTGATTAAATTTCGAGGACGAAATTCTTTTAAGGTGGATAGAGTTGTAATGCCCGTAGTTCGTATTACGTATTGGGAATACGTGTACGTATTTTAGACTCGTATTTTTGGTTTGTCATAATTAGTTAGCCTTGGATTTTATTTTGCATGTTGCATTAGCATGGTTTATCATGGGATTGTATTGGCTTGGTTTGGTTCGATTTAGTGGGTTTGGCTTGGTTTGGTTTTATGTGGAGAACCACTCCCACTACCACCACTCCCACCATAAATATCAATCCCACTCTCTCTCTTCCATTATTACTCATTACTCATTTCTTCTTCTCCATCTTTACTTCTCCACCTACCAGGAGAGAGTGGAGAGCTTAGGCAAGTGCACCTTACTTCATGGAGGAAGTTCATTTTATTGTTCCATTGTCTTCCTTATGTGTTTCTAACCCACTTTAGTACTTGGCATTTTTTATTTTCATGGTTAAATTTTTGTAGATCTAGCTTTGTGGTATTTTTGGTTTCCAGGATTTTTTATCCATCAAACTTGCATATTTTGCTAAGTTGATGATCCCATGTTGCAGAGAATATTGTTTGGTCCAAATTTGACCTATGAAATTTTGCTGAGCCGCATGGACATTTTTGCACATAGTCGTATGGCCTATAAATGCAATAGCCAGTATTTATTTTTGCATGCATTATTTAATGCAATGACTAGTCAGCCGCATAAGCATTCAGGAGTGCATTAATGCATTTCTCTAATAAGTGAGCCGCATAGGCAACACTGAATGTAATATAATAATGCATTAATTTTTATGCTAGCCGCATGATGGCATTTATAAGCCAGCCGCATGAGAATTTGCATTTAATGTATTGTTGAAACACCAACCGCATACATTCCTAAAGCAATAAATGCTATGCTTGTTTCAATGATGCATTAATACATTCTTACAAGTATTAGATAATGCTTTGCTTAGAATAGCTATTAATGCACTTTTTGTTAACCTATTATTAAATGCACTTTTGTTAGCATAAGTAATAATGCATCGGCCCTGGAGGCCTCTGATTGCTATTAATGCAATTTAATGCATTTTGGATGCATTCCAAATTAGAATGTATTGAAAGCATTTGTTTATACATTAAGCAATGCTGACTTCAGAATGCATTGAATGTAGTTCTATCACCTTTTGTTTCAACTAGCCGCATGCCATTGTATCAAACATAGCCGCACGTTATGGTACCAAGCCTAGCCGCATGAGGCAGTATGCTAAGCACAGCACAGCCGCATGCATTTATGCATTCACCTCCAATGCAATTAGGAATGCATTTAGTGCATTATGCATTATAAACCATAGCCGCATGGCCTTTGGCCATTTAATAATATTATTAATTGCATGAAATCCCATGCGAGCCGCATAGGCTCCCTTCTCCCACTATCTAATATTTTGGCCACGTGGACCATTAATTAGGTAGCTCACGTGAACCTTTTCTTATTGCATTAATTGTGGGGGGTCCCACATAGCTTCCTTTAGTTGACTTGCTTGCTGAAGTGGGAGTTTGCATTTAATGAGGGTCCCACTGTCTTTTGTCTTATTCGATTTTATGGCCTATTTTATTGTTTCCTGGCCGCATGGATGGTCTTCTAATTTCTTGGCCGCATGGGGTCCCTCCCACTCTTGGCCGCATGCACAATTGTATGCTAGCCGCATATGGCTTGCTGGCCTTAAATGTTTGACTGATTTCATTTAAATAGTTTCGGAGCCGCATGGGTAGCCTCCCACTCTCTTTGACCGCATGTTTGTTCTCCCACTTTTGGACCGCATGGAGTCCACTTTGATTGTTTAAATGTCTTATTTGCGTGAATTGTGGTCCGAATTTCTTCCCACTCCCAACATAAAAGTTGTAGAGTTTCTCCTTGGCTTCAGGATTATATATATATATATTAATATATTATTATTTAATTGTGCAAGTTTCTCTCCTCTTGATAATTGGCATGACTTGATAGTGACCCGCCGTGGTGCACTCCCGACATGATAACTTGACCTGATAACTGTCACGCCCCAGTACCGAAATACGGAGACGGACTAGGCCAACTACTCCATATGAGGTACGTAACGTCATACGGTGATCGTGGCTGTCGAAAGACTAGGGGGTACATGCTACAATCAAGTCTCCTATGGTCCTACAGAGTTCTATGTCTCAATCAATCAAATCACATCAGCAAATAAATGAACATTAAAGATAAAGCAGTAAGGCGTCCCCGACGCTTCATCAAAATGATCATGAGAGACTAGCTTTATAATTTAGCTATCTCAGAGAGTCAGGAGTACAAAATTATACACAGCTGCAGTCTGTTTAGTTACAATTATGTACTGACACAAAATATCGAGTATTCCGGCTAACAGGTGCCGGTGGCTAAACGCCGCAAAAGTATAAGCAGGAGTGGTGGAGAAAAAACCCACTCGAGTCCCCGAACCGCCATGCTCCTAGTATGCACCATGGATGTCAGGGAGGAAGATCGTGTCCTCCGGCTCTGCTACGAGATCTGGCCAAACAAAACCAGCGGGATCAGCCCCGAATAGCAAGTACCGCCAAAGGGGCACAAGAGTTAAGATTAAAAACCCAGTTAATAGAATGATTGATAATAGTAATACTTATGCTACTATTATAGGGTAGCGCAACATCTTCGAACCCATATGGCACCCTTACAACCAAACAAGAACAAAAGGTGCCGCATGGAGTCGGGACGTGTCGTACTCTATAACATTCACATAAGTTAAAAGGTATAAACAATAAAATCTCCTGATCGTGACTTCGGTCGATAGCCTATCGCGGCACAATAACCAACCCAACAATCAAACAAGAACATGGGTTGGATCATGTACCATGATAGACCATGTTCCTCAGTCATTCACAGAAGTAGCACTTCACAACCAGAATATGTCTTCCGTTTATAACTTCGGTCCACAGCCTATCATAGTACGATAACCAACCCAACAATCAAACAAGAACATGGGTTGGATCACGTACCATGACAGTCCGCTTCCCTCAGTTATTCACGGAAGGTAATAGGATACAAGCAAGTCATTTTCACGGCCAATCAAGTCTACGAGTTTCTAGTAGGACGAGGTTATCCTCGCGTCATGTTATTTAGAAAATCCTCAGATCGTATCTTTCCAGCAAGGCTAGCCCACCCAGGGGTTCGCGTAGACAGGTGTTATTGAGCACAGGTCCCTCGTAAGGCCACCTTGCCAAAATATATATTATATAGCAGGAATTAATCAGATACAGTCATCCACTCGTTGCAGATGACACAGTATCCGTGGAGACCAGCCGGCGCGTCAAGACAATATCTCAAGGCGGCTGGTGTAACACGATCTCGGGATTCTGCCCTCCCCATGCATCTAGTATATTTAGTTGCCTAGTTTAACCCTAGGTGAAAATCTTGGACTCACATGCTGTGGCCTGCATGATTATCCTCCTAAAGTCGTACTTTAGTACGAGTACCCCAAAAAGGATCCATGTCAATCAGCATGTCAACATGTGCTACCCTCCTTAGTGTAATGCATCATTGCAAATACGCCACGTGGAGTTACGAGTCATTTGTCGAGCATGAACAAGAACTGGGACATTCAGGTACATGTATCAGGTAGGAACTCTTTGTTCTCCGGGGTCACATTAGTGCTCATATCATGCTCGGGACAAAAGGCGTAAGGATATAAAATGGTCATATAATATCTGATAAAATATCAAAAGCGTACGCACAAAAGCACGCACGCTCAATGGGTGAAAAGTCACGCAGGCTCACTCAAAGCAGCGTGCGTAAAAAGTCACGCAGGCTCAAGGAGAGAGCTGCGTGAAAAGTCACGCAGGCTCAAGGAGAGAGCCGCGTGAAAAGTCACGCAGACTCAAGGAGAGAGCTGCATGAAAAGTCACGCAGACTCAAGGAGAGAGCTGCGTGAAAAGTCACGCAGGCTAAAGGAGAGAGCTGCATGAAAAGTCACGCAGACTCAAGGAGAGGGCTGCGTGAAAAGTCACGCAGACTCAAGGAGAGAGCTGCGTGAAAAGTCACGCAGACTCAAGGAGAGAGCTGCGTGAAAAGTCACGCAGACTCAAGGAGAGGGCTGCGTGAAAAGTCACGCAGACTCAAGGAGAGGGCTGCGTGAAAAGTTACGCAGACTCAAGGAGAGGGCTGCGTGAAAAGTCACGCAGACTCAAGGAGAGAGCTGCGTGAAAAGTCACGCAGACTCAAGGAGAGACACGCTTCCAACAGGAAGCATGCTCAAACAGGAGCACACTGCTCACTGTCTTCTCCAAACAGCAAGAACACCATGGCTGAACCCAAGCTTCAAAGCATCATAACTTGGCCATCCGAACTCCAAATCCAGATTTCCAAGGTTCCAACTTGGGTGAAACTGAATGCTCTTCCACATGGAAGCATCAAAAACCCATAAAATCCAACTAAAGTAGATCAAACCATGCAAAATCTGAAAATAATTAAAACTTAGATCTACAAAAATCAAAGCTTCAAAATAGAAATTTCCAAGTTCTAAACTAGTATAGATTGAGAAGAAGAACATGTTTTGACAAATAATTTTGTAAGAAATCATTAACAAAATATAAATCCATCTCTTGAGCAAGTTGGCACTTGCCTTGGTTGGTGGAGGAAATAAATGAGAGGAATAATGAGAGGAGAGAGAAGGAGATGAGTTATATATAAAGATCTTGGACCCATGGGTTCATGATGAACCAAAGGGTTCAAGATGAACCATTGGTGAACCAAGAATAGGTTACCCAAATGAGCCAAAACTGTAGGCCCAAATACAGAAAATAAATTAGGAAATAATATTTTGTCGAATATTTTTGGAAAATGCATGAAGAAATACTGCATAATAAATATAGTATAAATACGAGGTAAATACAAATTATCGGTTTACGTATTAAAATACGTATTCCAGGATCGGAAAGTGACATCTCTACCCTTCTTAGAAAAATTCCGTCCTCGAAATTCCAGCCAAGACAGGATAGTAAAATCAGGGCAAGCAAGGCACAATCATATACAAGTTAACTATCATAGCGGTTATTATCATACATCACAAAGTGCAAAACAAGCAGGTGCAGATAAGCATGGAATCGTGTCAATAAGGTGCAAAAATATACCTTATTAGTCAAACAAATACGGATACCGAGATCTGATCTCGTCCTCGCGCTCCCAGGTTGATTCTCCCGAAGAGTGATGGTTCCAAGAAACACGGACAAGGCTTATCGTCCGATTTTTGAGTACCTTCTCTCGCCGGTCTAAAATAGATACGGGTTGTTCCTCGTAAGTTAGGTCGGTACCAACGACTAACTCAGAATGATCGAGGACATGACTCGGATCCGGGACATACCTACGTAATTGGGACACATAAAACACATCATGTATGCCAGTTAACGAAGGTGGAAGGGCAAGTCGATAAGCCACATCGTCTACCCGAGCGAGAATCTTAAAAGGACCAACGTATCTTGGACTAAGCTTTCCTCGGGTTCCAAATCTGATGATACCCCGAGTAGGCAAAATCCGCAGAAACACTTGGTCGTCAACTCTGAACTCTAGAGGCCTACGATGTTGGTCTGCCCAATGACGATATCGGTCCTGTGCAACTCGAAGGCGCTCTCTGACCAATTTAACTATCTCCACAGTCTGCGTGATCATCTCTGGTCCCAACAACTTCCGTTCTCCGACGTCGTCCCATGCCAAAGGGGACCTGCACTTCCTTCCGTACAATGCTTCGAACGGGGCCATCTGAATGCTAGCCTGATAGCTGTTGTTATAGGAGAACTCCACTAGATGAAGGTGGTCCTCCCAAGATCCGCCAAAATCCAAGGTACACGCCCGTAGCATATCTTCTAACGTCTGGATGGTTCTTTCTGATTGCCCGTCGGTTTGCGGATGATAAGCAGTACTGAATCTTAACTTGGTTTCCAAACTTTGGTGTAAGCTTCGCCAAAAATGGGAAGTAAACCACGTATCCCGATCTGATACTATACTAACTGGAACACCGTGCTGCCTTACTATTTGCTTCATGTATATTTTTGCTAGCTGTTCAGTAGTCTGTCCAACTCGGAAGGGAAGGAAATGGGCGACCTTCGTGAGTCGATCTACTATTACCCAGACTGCATTCTTGCCAGCCGGGGATCTAGGTAAACCGGTCACAAAATCCATCGTGATGTGCTCCCATTTCCATTCTGGGATAGGAAGCGGCTGTAGCAACCCTGCTGGTCTCTGCTGCTCGGCTTTCACCTGCTGACATACGAGACACTTGGATACAAATCTTGCTATCTCTCTTTTCATGCCATTCCACCAAAAGTACTGCCTGATATCTCGATACATCTTCGTTCCTCCTGGATGAATGGAGTAAATAGAACTATGAGCTTCGGACATAACTTCTTGTCGAAGGTCTCCACTCGGTACACAGAGTCTGTTTCCAAACCTGAGCGTACCATCTTCATGAATAACTAACTCCTTCCTACGGCCTGATTCACACTCCGACCGCAACTTCTGAATCTGTGGATCTCCTGCTTGTGCTGTCCTTATCCTCTCTACTAAGGTTGACTGAATCTGCATACTGGTCATTCTTCATATATCCCTTGGCAAAACTACTTCGATTCCCATACTCTGAAGGTCTTCTAAAATATGCTTCTGCGAGGTCAAAATAAAGGCACTGTCTCTCCTACTCAGTGCATCTGCAACTATATTCGCCTTGCCTGGATGATACTGAAGATCTAAGTCAAAATCCTTCAGTAGTTCTAACCATCTTCTTTGTCTCATGTTCAAATCTCGCTGCGTGAATACGTATTTCAAACTCTTATGATCAGTATAGATCTCTACCCGATCTCCGTATAAATAATGCCTCCACAACTTGAGTGAAAACACCACAGCCGCTAACTCCAAATCGTGAGTCGGGTAATTCTTCTCATGGTCTCGAAGCTGTCGAGACGCATATGCTATCACCTTTCCGTGCTGCATCAATACACATCCAAGACCCTTCCCAGATGTGTCACAATATACTGTAAAGCCTCCCGCTCCTACTGGAAGCGTCAAGATCGGGGCTGAGATCAATCTCTTCTTCAATTCTTCAAAGGATGCCTGACAGCTAGCTGACCAAACAAACTCTACGTTCTTGTGCGTCAAACGCGTTAAGGGCGCAGAGATATTGGCAAAGTCTGCCACGAACCTTCTGTAGTAACCAGCTAATCCTAAGAAACTTTGCACTTCTGCAACCGTTCTCGGGACTGGCCAATGCTCTACGGCCTCAATCTTCTTCGGATCCACTGACACTCCTGCCCCAGAAATTATATGCCCCAGGAACGAAATATGATCTAACCAGAATTCATATTTGTTGAGCTTCGCATAAAGTTGATGCTCCCTCAATGTCTGTAAGACAGTCCTAAGATGTTTCTTATGCTCCTCTTCACTGCTGGAATAGACAAGAATGTCATCTAGGAACACCACCACAAATTTATCCAAATACGGCAAAAAGATGCGGTTCATTAAATCCATGAATACTGCAGGGGCGTTGGTTAGTCCAAAGGGCATTATTAAAAACTCATAATGCCCATATCTAGATCTGAATGCTGTCTTCAGTATGTCTTGCTCCCGGACTCTTACTTGATAGTATCCTGACCGAAGATCGATCTTGGAAAAGACGCTGGCCTTGCTCAACTGGTCAAACAGGTCATCAATCCTTGGTAGTGGGTACTTATTCTTCACTGTTACTGCATTCAGCTTGCGGTAGTCGATGCACATCCTCGTCGACCCATCCTTCTTGGGAACTAGAATCACTGGCGCGGCCCAGGGCGATTTGCTGTCTCGGATGAATCCCTTAGACTTCAACTCTTCTTCATGTTGATACAACTTATCCTATTCTGACGATGACATTCTGTAAACTCTGTCTGCAATAGGCCTCGTTCCAGGGTTCAACTCAATGCTAAATTCTACCTCTCTTAACTTGACCTGATAACTTGACAGTAAACTTGACATGATATACCTGACATGATAGTGGCCCATCGTGGCGCACTCTTGACATGATAAACCTGACATGATATTTCTCGAAATACTGTTGCGACGGCTAACACGACTTGACAAGATTGAATAACTTGGACACCGTGGACGATTGTGCTTGTACAAATGAACCCGTCTTGTCTTGCATCATGTCTAGGATAGGGACCCCTGAGTACCACGGTCAGGGGGTACCCACTGAAATCAACTAAGGCTAACAACTAGAATAAATCCAGTAGTCATGAAGAGATTTCCCAGCTACAGGCAATCCCGTTATCTGGACGCCCCACTTGGGATCTGTAGCCTGCCGTCGAGTAGGGTATATTTCCAGCACACTGTCATGTGTTGCACCCTCTAAGTCACCTAAGGGTACATGCATTTTTTGGACGATGTACCCACTTGAATTCAATCATAATTGCGTCCGGATAGCCTGGATGGTCTGCAGGGCTTATGGCTGTGGAACAATCTCACTGCATCTTGCTAGTAACTAGGCCTGTGATAACCCTAGTTAGTTAAAGTATCAAACCGTACTTATTGCTTGGCCGTGATTGTTGGATAGAGTTCAATCAGTCTAGTCTCGTCTTGACCCTGTACAAGATTGTTACATGTCCTGAATCCTTATTTTATCTTGCCAATAAATGGTAGGAAAATCCAAGTTCTGTTCAGACGAAGGGTTACAACCCCGGTCCTTGTTTGGTTTACGGGTTGTAACCTGGCTATCTGAATAGTCCCATGGTTATCCTACCGTATATCACCCTGTTATGCTTTTTCTTAACTCCTGTCTTATCTATTACTTTATGGTTATTTGTGCTAATTGCTGGTTTTAGTTCCTAAGTGAAGCCTCCTTTGTGGCACTTGCTCTTTCTGGGATCTGACCCAGCTGGTTTTGTATGGCCAGATACCAGAGCAGCTCCAGAGGATCTACCGATTTTCCAGCCCGATGGTGAACACCAGGCGTAACCAGGGCAATGAGTGGGTTTATTTTTGCTCTCCAACTCTATTGTAAAATTATTCTTTTGAGGCGTTTAGCCGCCGAGCCAGTGTTAGCTCATGTACATTTTTACTTACTGTCTGCCTACGGGCTGTAACATGATTGGCAACCTAGGGTTGATCATGTATGACTAAAACTCTTGCTAGTCCTCACATTTTGTAATGACTAGCTTCATGATCAGCTGAATATGTAATGTTTGGGACGCCTTACTATTGTATATTTGGTGATCTTACATCTTGTAACATTTACTCACTTGCTTGTGATTGAGACACTAGGCTTGTTCATGACCTTAAGAGACTGTTGGCTTGTAGATAAACCCTCATATATCTAGACAGCCGTGACCGTATAGTGGAGTGGATCCTATTTCATTATACGTAGCTGGCTATGTCTGCCCCCGCTCTCCAGTATTCTGGTTCTGGGGCGTGACACCTTCTTCCTGCCTCACACTCTGCTCTGAGTCGCTGAATCTTGGAATCTGTAGACTGTGCCGCCCGGATCCTCTCAACTATACTAGACTGAACCTGTAGACTGGCCATCAATGCCACACTGGTAGAAAGAACCACCTTAATTCCCATCTTCTGAAAATCTGCCAATAACTCTGGTTGCGCCATCAGGAAATAAACTCCAGCCCTCCTGCTCAACGCATCTGCTACAACGTTGGCCTTCCCTGGGTGATACTGTAAATCTACATCGTAGTCCACCAAAAGCTCAAGCCATCTTCTCTGCCGCATATTAAGGTCCTTCTAGGTGAAAACATACTTCAGGCTCTTGTGATCAGTAAATATCTCCACTCTATCTCCGTACAAGTAGTGCCGCCAAAGCTTGAGTGCAAACACTACTGCTGCCAGTTCCAAGTCGTGGGTCGGGTAATTCTTCTCATGATCACGAAGTTGACGTGATGCATAAGATATTACCTTCCCATGCTGCATCAAGACACACCCCAATCCTCTGCCTGAAGTGTCGCAATAAACTGTGAATCCTCCGGTCCCATCTGGAAGTGTGAGAATGGGAGCTATTATCAAACCTCGCTTCAGCTTCTCAAATGATTCCTGACACTCCGTTGTCCAAGCGAACTGCACATCCTTGTGGGTCAACTGGGTCATCGGTACCGAAATCCTTGCAAAATCTGAAACGAATCGCCGGTAGTAGCCGGTCAATCCAAGGAAGCTGCGAACCTCTGCCACTGAGCTAGGCACTAGCCATGACTCGATAGCCACAATCTTCTGGGGATCCACTTCCACTCCACCTCGAGTAATGATGTGACCCAAGTACGAAATACGATCGAGCCAGAACTCGCATTTACTGAACTTGGCGTACAATTGATGCTCTCTAAGCGTCTGAAGGACGACTCTGAGATGCTGCTCATGCTCTGCTTCGCACTTGCTGTAGACCAGGATATCATCTAGGAACACGATCACGAACTGATCCAAGCAAGGCATAAAAATGCGATTCATGAGATCCATGAATACGGCTGGCGCATTGGTCGCTCCAAAGGGCATAACAAGGAACTCCCAATGTCCATACCTAGATCGAAAAGCTGTCTTCGGGATGTCCTGTTCTCTGACTCTGATCTGGTGGTATCCTGACCGCAAGTCTATCTTCGAGAATACTGAAGCCCCTTTGAGTTGATCAAACAAGTCATCTATCCTCGGGAGAGGGTATCTGTTCTTGATTGTCACTGAGTTCAAGGTACGATAATCTACACATAACCTGGACGTACCATCCTTCTTTTTCACAAGAAGCATCGGGGCTCCCCAAGGCGATCCACTTGCACGAATGAATCCCTTGGTCCTGAGTTCTTCAATCATCTTGTACAAAATCTCCAACTCTGAAGGTGCCATCCTGTAGACTCGCTCTGATACTGGTACTGTTCCGGGGATCAAGTCTATAGTGAACTCGATCTCCCGCTCTGGCGGCATTCGTGGAAGTTCCTCTGGGAAGACATCTGGAAACTCTTCAACTATCCTGGGCAACTGTACTGCTGCTACTGCCATCCGCAATACTGGAAAAGATGGCTCCACCGCGCCTCTGGAAAATAAAAACTCTGGCTCTCCTGGAATGCTGAAAACAACTCTGCCAACATGGCAGTCTATCCTAGCATACTGGTTCCTCAACCAATCCATGCCTAAGACTACATCATAGTCTGCCATAGGAAATTCTATGAATCTAGCGGGGAACTCTCTACCGCTAACTACGATCCGACACGAGGAAAACACTCGATCTACTCCCACAAGACCATTACCAGTAAGTATATTGAGCCTCACTGATAATGACTCGGGCTCCAATCCTATCCGTGTCGCGAATCGTGCAGACATAAATGAATACGATGCACCAGAATCAAATAATACCAATGCTGGAGAGGAGTTGACGAGAATAGTACCTGCCACTACCTCACCTGGTGCAACTTCTTCTTCCATAGTCATCATCATGGCCTGACCTCTAGCTGCGGGTCCTCTCTGCTGGAAACCTCTCTGCCTGCTCTATACTTGGGCTTGGGTATACTGCTGCTGGTTCTGCTGATGAAATGCCTGGGCCTGAGGCAACAATGACCTCGGGTACTGCTGCTGCTGTACAGGTGCAGGTCTCCTAACCGATGGACTGGTTAGGTTGGAAGAGGATAAACTACTCCTATTCGGGCAGGCTCCTATCTTGTGATCTGCCGCTCCACAAGCTAGGCACAATCCTTGCACCCTACGACAATCCGCCACTACATGGCCTGGCTTTCCACAATGAGAACATCCCATCACGGAAGTCTGCTTCTGCTGCTGTGGGTACGTCGGGGTCGAATGCTGAACCGACATTACTGAGGCCGCCCGCCTCGGAGTTCCAATAGTCAAACTCCTAGCTGCCGGGACTGGAGCTGATGATTGGTGCATCTGACTGTGGGACCACTTCCTACCTCCGGTCCTATCCACGATCCTCTGGGAGGTGTACTCATGCCTCCTGGCTGCTCTCAAAACTGCATCGAACGTCTGGTGCTCGAACTGTTCGACTGCTAACAAGATCTCCAAATGCAGTCCCTGCTGGAACCGCTGGGCCCTATCAAACTCGGTTGCCACCAAGGTGGGGGCAAATCTACTGAGTCTAGAAAACTCAGATGCATAACTGTCGACTGTTCTGCCTCCTTGCTTCAAGTTGGTAAATCTCATCTGCAGGTTGTACCGAGCCACCGTATCAAAATACTTCGTCTGGAATCTCTCTCTAAATACCGCCCAAGAAATGGGTGCCACTAATCCCATGGCCTGCGCTGCCCACCAATTGCGAGCTAAGTCCAGCAACTGTAGCCGTACCACGGCCACCTTCTCATTCTCAGGTATTCTAGCTGCTTCCAGAATCACCTCGGTATCCTGAAGCCAAGCGTCCGCGGCAATCGCATCTTCGCTGCCGTCGAAGAATGGAGGGTTCAAGCGCTTGAAGCTGTTGGCCGCGCTGTTCCCTGGGTGACCGCCTCTGGTCAAGGCATCCGCTACTACCTGGTGCAAGGCGTCTCCTCGACGATCCTGGGAAGCTATCAAGGTCCTGATGAGACCTACCAAGGTGCCATCGTCAGGCTCTTCAGGCTGGACGGGCCGAACTGGAGGTTCTCCTCCGGGAGGTACAACTCTGGAGGCTACTCCGGAATGATGGGCTTGATCTCCGGGTTGCTGGTCCACGGGAAGTGCTCCATATTACTGATTGGCAGGGTCAGGTACAGTACCGTTGAAGAAGACGACACAGGAAAAATAATAAGGAAGGACCAGGACAGATCAACGATACAAGCACACGATCAGGGCAAGAATCCAGAGATACAGAGGATATGAATGGAGATCAAGGACGAGTACTGATTGAGACATCTATTCGGTAAACCCTCACATTTCTTGAATGCCAAGACCTGCATGGGCCACCACTTAAACCATGTCACGCCCCAGAACCAGAATACTGGAGAGCGGGGGCAAACATAGCCAGCTACGTATATTGAAATGAAGTCCATCTCGCTATACGGTCACGGCTGTCTAGATATGAGGGTTTACTACAAGCCAACGGTCTCTTAAGGTCAAGCCTATTGTCTCAATCTCAAGCAAGTAATATAGTTACAAGATGTTAGACCACCAAATATACAATAAAAGACGTCCCAAATATTACATGTTCAGCTGATCATGAAGCTAGTCGTACAAAATACGAGGACTAGCAAGAGTTAAGTCATACATGATCAACCCTAGGATTTGTTAATCATGTTTACAGCCCGTAGGAAGACAGTAAGTAAATGTGCATTGAGCTAACAGGTGCTCGTCGACTAAACGCCTCAAAAGAATAATTTACAATAGAGTGAGCGAAACAAAATAGAAAACCCACTCGTAGCCCGGGTTCCTTCTAGTCGCCACCATCGGCCTGGATGTTTGGTAGATCCTCGGAAGCTGCTCCGAAATCTGGCCACACAAAACCAGCTGGGTCAAACCCCAGAAGAACAAGTGCCACAAAGGAAGCCACGAAATAAGAACAAAACCAGCATATCAGAACATAAGAAAATGAAAGAAAAGTACAAGTAATAAAAGTACAATAGGACAATAAACGACTAGGGACATGGAACCATTTCGGGAATCAGATTACAACCCGTAAACCAAACAAGGACCGGGATTGTAACCCTTTGCCTGAATAGCACTTGTCCCTATCCATTTATTGTTTAAGATAAATAAAACAATCATGTACAGGAGTACCAGGTATAGGGACTTAGACGAGACTTAGACCAGGCTGGACACCATCCATTCACAAGCGGCCAAGCAATTACTACGGCTTACTACTTTAACTAACTAGGGTTATCACAAGCCTAATTACTAACAAGATGTAATAAGAATTTCCCAGTCCCAAGCTCTGCAGACCATCTAGTTATCCTTCCGCAGGTTGAGAGTATGGTTAGGTACATCGTCCAGAAGACGATATACCCTTAGGTGACTTAGAGGGTGCAACACCTGACAGTGTGCTAGAAATGTGCTCTACTCGTCGGCAAGCTACAAGTCCAATTAAAGTGCCCAGATAACGAGATTGCCTGTGACTGGTAATTCTCCATGAACTATAGTTTGATCTAGTCATTAGCCTAATCCATATTCAGTGCGAATCCCTGACCGTGGGAACCAGGGAGTCACGTCCCAGACATGATGCAAGACAAAACAGGTGGATTGCACAAGCAAGCAAGCAGGAACACCCACGGTGTCAAGTTGGTTATGTAAGTCAAGTTAGCCGTCGTAACATCATCAAGTCAAGTCAAGTTACAAGTTACAAGTCAAGAGTGCGCCGCCATGGGCCACTATTAAGTTATCAGGTTACAAGTCAAGAACGTACCCCATCGGGTCATTTTCCAGAAAATCAGAAGGTACTAGGATCATAAATCACAGAAATCATGAAAACCGTACTAGTCATAGCAAATACTGAAAATCATGTCAGGTCGTGTTGGGTCAAGGTAGTCATGCTGTGTGGAACAAGATCTCAAAACCTAATCTACAAAAGAGAATTAGTCAAGCTTAAAGAAGATAAAACCAAATCACCATGGTCAATAGACTGCGCAAGAGATGGTTGGCGCAAGAGGAAGGGGCTGTGCAGGGATGAACTGCGCTGAGGGAAGAGGGCTGCGCAGGAGATGGATGGCGCAGGGGTGAAGTGCGCTAGGTTGGATGGCGCAGGGGTGAAGTGCGCTAGGTTGGATGGCACAAGGGATCGAACTGCGCAGGATCCAGGTGTTCTGGAAGCAAGCGCAAGTCGACCCAGCGCTAAGGAGCACTGGCCGGGGAAGTGTTTGCGCAATCCGACCTTGCGCTAAAGAGCGCAGGCCGAGAGGGAGCTAGCGCAATCGGGCCTTGCGCTAAAGCTCGCAGGCCGAGGGGTCTTCTTCTCCAAGTCTGAGATGAACTTCTCAAGAACACCAAAACTTCAAATCTTCATATCTTGGCCAAATCAAAACCAAATTTGGATTTTCAAAGTTCTAACTTGAGTGAAATTGAATTATCTTCCACATGGAAGCATCAAAACAAGAAAAAAAAAAATCAAAGTTTAATAGATCAAAACCAAGAATTTTCGAAAATAGTTAAAACCTAGATCTAGAAAAATGGAAACTCCAAATCATAAAATGTCAAGTTCTAATGTTGATCACCATGGCCTAATCTAGCTAATGGACAAATAAAATAGGGTTCTCATGTGGTGGCAAGGTGCACTTGCCTATGGTGTGGGTGTTGTGTAGAGGAAGAAGAAGATGGAGAAATTAATGGAAATAAAGAGGAGAGAGAAAAGTTAGGTGGGATTTAATGGTGGAGGATATGTTGTGTTGAGGGTGGAGGTTAGCTAAGGTGTTCCAAATGCATGTTGAACCAAACCAAACCAATCCTTCTCCACGAAATAAAACCAAGCCAACTAAAATTGAGCCGAGCCGAAACCCAAAAATACAAGAAAAACCCAAAATTCCATAAGTCGAGAAAAATAAAATGCATGCCAAAATCCAATTACGAGTATTAATACGAAATACGGGAAACGGGGGTGACAATACCCTTCGTCGATGGCTGGATGAACACCAAGAGATCATCTGCATAAATAAGGTGGATAACTGGGAGATCCACCCTCCTGAACAATGGGACCAGACTCCTACGGTACACTGCCAGATCCATCAAATATGTAAAGTATTCAATGACAAGAGTGAACATGTAAGGGGACAGCGGGTCACCTTGCCTAAGCCCACGGTTGCTCTGGAAGTACCCATAAGGGATGCCCTGGATGAGGAATAGAAAGTGGGGGACGTGATGCACTCCCGGATCAATGCAACCCAGTGGTCCTCGAACCCCATGGCGGTCATCAGATGACAGAGGAAGTCCCTATTGACCATGTCATACGCCTTCCTGAGGTCCAGTTTCACACATGCTTTCTCCCTTCCGGGTTTGCTAAAGTCCCTCACCATCTCATGGGCCAGGAGGCTGTGCTCAGCGATCGACCTCCCCTTGATGGACGCAGCCTGATTCGGAAATACCAAGTCCTGCATGATCTCCTCCATTCGTTGGCACATAAGGTGCATAATTATCTTATAGAGATAATTATAGCACGCAATAGGTCTGAAATCCGCGAGAGATGTCGTTCCCTCCTTTTTTGGCACCAAGGTCAGGAATGTATGGTTCAGCTCTTTTAGTAGTTTTCCTTTGGTGAAGAATTCCTGCACCATCTCCAAGACCTGATACTTCAGAATGTCCCAGTGGCGTTTGTAGAACCCACTGCTAAAACCATCCGGTCGGGATGCCTTGTTGGAATCTGCCAACTTGATAATTGATTCCACCTCCTCCAAAGTAACAGGGGCAAGAAGAATGCTATTCCTATACGGAGTCACCAATCTCTTCGTAACAACATCTGGGAACACAGACAGGTAGTCAGTCTAGAAATATAACTCAGAATAGTACCTGACAGCCTCGCCCTGGATCTGAGCCAGCGCCTCCACCAGGTTGCCATCCACATCAAGAAGCTAGGAGATGTGATTCCTATGCTGTCTTATCCGGATGACATCATAGAAGAACTTGGAACAACAGTCGCCATCCTTGAGCCAGGAACATTTGGCACGCTGAGCCGTGCTAATCTTCTTCTGCAGCCGCAAGATATTGACTTCTCCGATCAGCTCCTTCTCTCTCGTCGCCAGGTCACCATTTAGCATGTCAGATTGCATGTCCTGCTGGATAGCCCGCAACTCCACCTCCTTATCTTCTAAGGTAGACTTGGGCAACCCCTTCACCCAACTCCGTAGAGCCTTCTTCGTAGCCTTGAGACGACGCACCAAGCGAAACTGGGTCGTCCCCTCCTGACAGCTAGTAAGTCCCTCTGAGACAGCCTCCAGGTAGCCCTCCGAGAGATACCAACTGTTGTTGTACCTGAAAGGCCGGGACTTTCTAGGAGATCGAGAAGTGAAGCCTATCCTGATGGGGGAATGATTGCTCGTTCCAGCAGCCAGGCCCTCAGCCGAAGAATTGGAGAAATGCCGAAACCATTCCCTATTGCCCAGGGCTCGATCAAGCTGGCATACAACCCTGTTCCGGATTGCTTTGTTATGCCAAGTCCAGATGAAGCCTGAGCACGACAATTCCTGGAGCCCCGCCTGGAGGAGGCATCTCTGGAAATCATATAGGATAGAGTCTGGAACTGGGCGGCCGTCCACCTTCTCCCCTCGATACAGAAGGACATTGAAGTCCCCGATCAGAAGAAGCGGAATAGATGACGAATCAGCAGTGATGGCTACACTGGAGATGTCGCTCCACAGGGACTCCCTTCTCCTTCCGTCGTTGTGGCCGTAAACCGCCCCCAGCAAGAACCGAAAACCACCCTTGTTCGAGAAGGAGATGGCGATCAACTGCTCCGTCATCACGATCAAGTCACCTTTCCAACATTTCGAGTTCCATCTAACCCAAATCCTGGCTATGTCACACAGAGCCAGGTTGTGAAGTTGGGCCCAATGAGATGGGGTTCGCCGAGCAAGGGTCTTTTCTCCTTTGATCTTAAATTCTAATAGTACAAAAATGTCGTACTTCTCTCTGTGAAGAACTCCGTAAATCTCTCTCCACCTTCCTAGCGAACACGCTCCCTTCACATTCCAGGCGATGATAGCCATTATTAATGAGAGGATGGGTCCCCTGGAAAACACCCGGATCGACACCTGGGGAATGTGCCATATCCGACGCTAATAGATCCTCCTCCATCCCAGTCGGAATGGCCTGCTGGGGAGCGACCTGAGAGAACACCATCTCCCAGGCAGGGTTGTCAACACACACCGCCTCCTCTCTGTCAGTAGGATGCCCCCCTCCCTGGAGGGAACTTCACTCAGCGGACCAACAACACGTCGCTTCCTACAGTAAACATGTCCCTCAGCCGATCTGCCACCCCCCGCTCCTCGATCTCCGACGTCACCATGCCTCTGGTAATCATACTACTCTATCCCGGGAAAGTGGTCAACGCTCCACTCGTGGGGGCTAGCTGGGTAAAGACAATGAGGCTCATTCCGCCATTACTTACCGGAGGAGTAACCCCTCCCACCAAGACATCCTCTCCACTATCATCTCTGGAATCCATGTCACAGGGTGAATCTGGAACCTCACTAATAGGAAAATTAGGCTCCACCTAAGGGCCTACTGCCGAACAAGCACTGGCCAGATGCCCAAAATAAGTACATCGTGAACAGGTAGGTGGAACCCATTCGTACTCCACCTTCTGGGTTAGCACCTTTCCAGAAGGAATTTCATATTCCATAATTTTTGATAACTCCCCCCAGCCCGAATCTCCACAAAAATTCTGGCGTACATCAACCTCGAACGAAAGGCAGTAGCTTCATCCGTATTAATCGGGGTGCCCACCAAGCTCGCCAGACGCATCAGCAATAGGATACTCCAGAACCGGACTAGAAACTCAGGGAAGCGAATCCATACAGGATGGCATTCAGGACTTCCCTCTTACATCTAAGTTCTGGGGTACATTCTTTCAGAATGATAAGCCTGTCGTCGAACGTCCAGGGGCCGCCTTGCAGGATCCTTACGACATCCTCCGCAAGCCCAAACTTCACATAGTAGAAGCCGTTCTCGTGTGCAAAGAACTCCATACTACCCTTAGGCTGCCAGACACGTGTCGCATACCCCCGGATCTGTCCGTAGAAAGGCTTGTTGCCTAGGACGTACAGAACCAAAGTAGTCTCCCAGTAGGCGGTTGTCACGCCCCGACCCGGAATCACCCGAATCATCGTCCTCGCAGGGGGCGTAATGTCGCACGAGCCTGGAGTTGCGCTCGTACAAGATAAGATGACAAGTTCTCAAATGGTTATCTTTTGATTCGATATTAACAACGAAGGAAACCAGAGTATACGAAAAAATTCTCTTTATTGTTATTCGAAATAGAGATTACAAAGACTTTCGATAGCCTAACAATATATGCCAGATTGGCTACAACACTTAGGTTCTCTCTTGTCCACAAAGGATTTCATCGTTTCATACATCATGCCTTCTATATCTCGACCGCATCAATCTTGTTGCAAGTCCGAGCGTCAAGCGATCGCACGCTTCAATACGCTTCGGTATTCCAAGCCAACGCGTTCAAGCGAAGCTTCGCCGCGAGCCATCTATTCCCTGCACCCTGCATGAAAGCTGGTGGGGGATCAGTACGTTCGTCCTCGCATGTACTGATGCAAAGATCTTCTTTCTAAACCGACATTGTAGTATTTATGTTGAATTATGCAACTTAGCTTATGATCTTGCTATGTTCTCCTTAGGGTCGATTTTATGGCATATTCAAAAGCGTAAAGCATGTTATCATGGCAAGCATGTTACTCGAATTGAATAGACAAGCATACAAGAAATCTTGTGTTTGTTTCGTGGCGCGACTTACCAAGTCGACGTACTTTCCCTTGCACCGACGCAAGGTGAATACGCCCCATTCCTTCCCTGTCATGTTATAAGTGCATCCCTACGCAGGATCTATGTGTACGGGACACATACGTGCCTACACTTTCAACCCATCGTTCCTTAGCTATATGAAGGTCTTGGCGTATCCACGCCAGAATGGACTAAAGGAGTTCCTTACTTTCTTTTCTCTCCTTCTTTTCTCGAATTTGGGTAGCCTGGCGTTTCACGGGTTGGGTTGCTATCCCAAACAACCGAAACGTTACCGCTGCATATCATCATTTGCGGCTTTTCCCCATCTATAAGCGAGTGCTACTCGTCTTAAGGATGTGCGCATATCAAAGATAACATTCCCTCCTAGGCCAAACGATTTCGGGGCGCTCCGGCACTTAACCGTTCGAGGGAACACCCGTACACGGGAGATTATCACATTTTAATCTCAAGTCCATCTCATTCGACCATGTAACGCCCTTATTATTCAAACAACCAAGCATAGTCTTGAGTTCGAGACTCAGACTTTATCATCTCGTATTTATTCTGTTAACTTTTTATGTTCTTACGTTTTATACTTCGTTTCAATGTTCAATGGCATCATGCCTCAACTCAATGTTCGTCAACCGAACGACCCGAAGGTCTCAAATACCTTTTGAGGCATTATGTCATATCCGAAAGTTCCGTCACATTCATGCCACAACTGTATTCTTTCTCAACGAAGCCATCTTTTATGATCTCGTGCACGTAGGCACGTTTCGACCGAATTTCCATGTTCTATGCCTTGGTGTTCAATGTCCGTGGCTTGCGCGCTAGGGCGCTCGCCTATTGTCTTTCAATGTTCTAGCCTTCTAACTCGTGCGCGAAGACACGGAATGGTTTGTGTACTAAGGCACTCATCGAATACAGTTATCCCATGTTCTTGCGGCTTGCGCACCGAGGCGCTCGCCTTTGCGATATCCAATATTCTATAGCGACTCGTGCATTAGATGCACGTTTTATTTCAATTGTTCTAACTAGTGTTCGACACACACTATGACTTATCTTCCGATCGGACCACGTCCGTGGCGTCGATAGTTTAACTTAGCATACAATGATATAATTTGACTTATCGTATAAAGGAGTAAAATGAAGAGTCAATCCTCCCACCTTGTGCCGATACGCCTTGTCGTTTTGCCGAGCCGATCCGGCTCGATTTTCTAACTTCGTTGCACGGCCAACTCTCCTGACTTAGCCATTCGAGCACTTCGTGCTTCATTGAATTATCCGTCCAATTTGGCTTACCATGCCCAAGTCCCAGTCTGTCGCAAGGTGACGATTTGGTTTAGCAGACCCGTCGTAAAATAGAAAAAATGTCGACCTCTAATATTTTTGCGTAAACGTATAGCCTTCACATAAAACCAACTAAAATCAATACTTGCATCGATTCGGACTTGCATCTTGGTCGATTCGATTTTTTAGAATCTTCGAGCCGATTCAACGCACTCATCCTTCGGGGCAACGCGGCGCTTCGCATCGATTCAACTCGATGTATTCTTTGGGACAAGGCAACTCTTCGCATCGACTTAGTTTGATACGTTGCTCGGGACAACTTAACTCTTCGTATCGACTTAGTTCGATGCATTGCTCGGTACAACGTAACTCTCGTATCGATTCGCATTGATACATTTCATTCGGTCAATGCGACTTGCTGAGTCAACGCCTCAGCGTAATGCGTCATACGGAGCGGGGCATTACAATGGTCACCTTCTCTGTAGTGCCCCGTCCCGCTCAGTCAATCGGAGGAATAGGAACGCCGACGGCGTTTGGACTTAGCCTTGCAACGGCTGCTCGAAGACATCGCTCGGTCGAGGCGACCGCTCGCTCAGGTGGGGTAGTTTCGGTAAACTTGCCTCATCTTAGCCTTCACATAATAAATCGCATGTTTTCAACTTGCACAAGTAGGCTTGATAATAAAAGAGATGAATCCACATAGCTAAAGAGAATAATCCCGACAGGTCGAATTGAGTTAGAATATAGAAAGGTCCAACGGTCGGCTTAGAGCTGGTGCACGACGTGCTTTGAAAATGACACTCGATCCTTCGTCCCGTGGCTTGGAAAAAGAAAAGTTGGTTGAGTAGGCAAAGTTATGATCGTAGCCTAAGTCATAGGCGTCGCCCGCATGAATGCTTCATAAAGCATGCACGGTTCCGTCGTCCAAGGCTTGGCATAGCCTTGGCTTGCCCATGAGTTAAAGTTGCGTTGAGCGGCTTGTGACCTAAGTCTAGGCACCCGAGGGACTTGGTCGTTCAAGTTGTATGCGTGCACGGCACGATCCGTTAAGGTAAAGCTTGACGCAGCCTTTGCTCGTTAAGTTGTTGCGAAGTTAAGTTAGGCAAAGTTATGCCGGTCAACCTAAGACATTATAAGTACCGTCCTGCTCTTTCGCGGTTTATCGAAGTTAAGTAGTCCCACGATCTCAAGGTCCGTCGACTTGGACAGGAGTGTCACGTAGAGCACGATTGGCTTAAGGTACGATACACGGACTTAGTATTTAAGGCATGAACTACGGTTGATTTAATGAGTTTTGGAGGAAGGACTATCAAATAGGCATTGAGTTGAATGAAATGATATGGTAACAAGAAGAAGGCTCGCGGCCGTGGGTCGTCGGGGGATCTCAAGGAGCATCAAGGGAGAAGGCTCAAGACCGTGGGTCGTCGAGGGATCTCAAGGATAGAAGTCTTGATATTGGTTTGAAAGAGATGGTAACATTGGAAGAGGATGACTGTATGAGACGTCAGTTTGTGTCGAGTCTTGCATGGTCATTGGACAACTTGTCGACAAGGAGAGTTTCCTCGAACGACAACCTGGGGCCACGGGACCGACTCGGCCTAGGAGGAAACACGATATAGCTGTGCTGGGTGATAGGGTGATAGCACAGGTTAAGCGGGGACTTGCAGCGGGGCTCACTACTTATGCTGCAAGGGTCCCGATTAACAAAAGCTATAGTCCAGGTATAGCTTGTCATGCTAGTGACCTCATATAGATGAGTCGGCACGGACGGCAATTCGCGAGTGTGCCTTTGGATTGAGTCGAGTATTGAGTGTACTATATCAAGGAGTCGAGTTGAATGTGTGTGTATAGTTTGAATACAATGTTGGGCCTAAGATTTGGTCGTAACGTAGGCGACGTGCTTCGGCACGAGATATGGCGTCGAGTCTTATGTTGTCGACATATAAGTTGCATGTTATGATTGAGATGTCTTGAGTTTATGTCAGGAGATGTCGCAAGGCAAAGTCGGTCGAGTGAAACTTAACCCACAAGTCTTGATTGGGTCGGTTGGAGATCAAAGTAGCAAGGGCCGCGAGACGGCGATATGGTTAAGTCTGACTGAGTTGCGAGACACGGTCTCAGAAAGGGTTTGTAGCACGATCACACAGAAATGGAGTCTATCGCGTAGTTGCGTCTCTGATTTTAAGTCGTAAGGCAAACACGACTCGATAGGTTAATATTGTTGGCACGAGAAGGGTCTTGAGTCAAGGTATGAGTTAACGTTGCAAGCACGAGATGGTCTAGAGAGACAGAATAGGCCAAGACGTCGGTCCTAAAACTAATCCTAAGGCAAGAGCAGAAAGACAATCATAAAGGGGACTAAGTTGCACAAAGTAAATCAAACGTGTCGATTTTGTATGGGTGGGCGAGGAGCTCATTCTACCAGTACAGTTGAGTACTGACACCCACATAGTTTTTATGTGCAGGCACAGGTAGAAGCTCGTGGCACGGAGCTCGCTTGGATGCGTCAAGGCACAGAGTTCCTTGGCGATTCGAAGCGTACGGCCGTATGGAGTTAAGACTTATACGGGATATAATGTATGGACATCGCCTTCCGAAGCTTCCGCTGGCTCAAGCATTGTAATCGAGAGATGAGAGAGAGCAGAGTGACTTGTAAAGTGAGAAGAGTGAGCTTGAGTGTTTGTAATCTTGGCCTTGTGCCCCCAATGTAACCGTTATTTCAATATCAACAAAGAGCTTCTTTGTATAACTTGTGTTTGTTCTAAATTTTTGTTGTTATTATTCATTGTCTCTGTATGGGACTTCTGTACGACGACCCCGTCGCAGCCGCTGAAATCGACCGTTATGGAACCCGCCTTACACGAGCACAATTTAGGCTCGTGCGGCATCACGCCTTAGCGAGGACGATTGCTCCTACGGGAGCGGGGCATGGCATTCTCTATCTCCTCCGCAGGGAACGAGACCTGAAAACCCCTTCATGCTTTAATCGGCGGCACGTACTCCATCGATGTAGGACTTTTCGGTCCCATAGGTTTGCAAATATCTGCCCAGGACCTTCCAGCCTACCGTGGAGTCGTCCCATGTGACCTAGAAACAGCCCCTGGAGGGGGAGACCCAGACCCCTTACCGCCAATTTTTGCCACCTTGCTTTTCCATTTATCCGTCGCGGTCGCCTTGGGCCGCCAGCCCACCAATCGCCCAGCAGACGCCACAGGGCCACGGGCCGATGGCCGCATCCCTGACCCGCCTTGTCGTCTATCAGCAGTGAAGCGATCCCTAAGATGGCCCTGTCCTCCTCCAACCTTTCCCCCGGTCTTTGCCACGCGACGACGCATAACCGTCGTCCATCCTCCTCCCTCCATCTGGCCCCCCTGAGATCCAGATCCAGCTCCTAATTCAAAAGTCAGAGCGTTGGAGGCACCCAGAAAGATCTGATCCCCGTCCGATCCTGTAATGCCCATATCTCGTATTACATATTTAGAATACGTGTACGTATTTTGATCCGTATTGCATGTCTCCCTGCTTGATTTATTTTGGCATTTCATTGATAGGTTTATCTTGGTTCGGTTCGGCTTGTTGGCTTGGTTCGATTTTGTTGGAGAACCACCCACCTACCTACCACCACCATCACCATTTATTAACTCCTACTCCTCTCTCTCTCTCTCTCTCTCCTCATTAATTCTTTTCTATTACTTCTTCTTCTTCACCATTACTTCTCCACCAACCTGAGAGAGTGGAGAGCTTAGGTAAGTGCACCTTGCTTTATGGGGGAACTCCATTTTCATTGTTCTATTGTCTTTCTCATGTGTTTCTAACCCACTTTAGTACTTAGCATTTTTCATTTCCATGGTTAATTTCTTGTAGATCTAGCTTTGTGGTATTTTCGGTTTTCAGGAGTTTTGATCTATCAAACTTGTATATTTTTGCTAGTTGATGGTTCCATGTCGTAGAGAATTCCATTTTACTCAGATTTGACCTACGGGAGTCTGGATTTGGGTTCCCATTGTTGTTTGGAGGAGCATGGAGGCCATAGTATTTTTTATGGACATGTTCTCTGTGGGAGCCATTAATTGTATTCTTGGCCGCATATGCACATTTTTGTGCTTAGCCGCATATGCACTGTGCTTGCATTTAATTGAGTTGCTTGCAAGCTTGCATGCATTTGCATGCAACTTGCCTAAGCCGCATAGGCCATTCTTGACCGTATGGCCATTTGTTATTTCTGGCCGCATATGGCCTTAGCCATTCTTGGCCGCATGGCCTTGCAAGCATTAATTGCTTGCAGCTGGCATGCATTAATTGCTTGTATTAAATAATTGCCATTAGTATTAAATAATTACTTGGCCTTAACATTAATATCATTTGCATGCTTTATGCAAGCAGTAGCTTGCATGGGTATTAATAAGTTAGCCGCATATGGCTAGTTGCATTTAATGGCCAAAATAACCAGTTGCTAATTGTTGAGCCGCATATGGCCAACTTTAAATATATTGGCCGCATGGCCATTTAATCTCCTGCATGCATAAGAATATTTAAATATAATAATGGCCATTAGCATTAAATATTGCCAAGTGAGCCGCATGGCCTTGGTCACTAGCATTAAATATTTGCTTGCATTTTTGCATGCAAGCAAATAGCATTAAATATTTGCTTGCATTAAATATTTGTCATTTGCAGTAAATATTTAGCAGACCACTTTCATGAGCCGCATAGGCTGTTATACTTGCTTGGCCGCATGGTCATAATGTTAAATCAGTCGCATAGGCCAAACCTCACTCAGCTGCATATGCATGCAGGCTTGGGCCATTTATAATTGCTTTGGCCATTCACTCCAATGCTAGCCGTATATGGATATCTCTGTTGGCCGCTTGTGCATGCATTAGCATGAATTAATAAATTCTTTGCAATATGCATTAGCATAGCTAATATCTGTTGGTTAATATCATTTGCATGCTTGAATAGTTGCATGAATAGTTGCATGCATGGATACAAATGTGAGCCGTATGGCCCTTGCAATTAATTTGTTTACCTGCTTAATTTAGTGTAGCCGCATGTATTTGCTAGCAAATATTCCATGGTTTGCTTGCATGTGCATGGAAATACACGTAGCCGCATATAGATTAGTTTGCTTGCATGGAAAATATTAGTATATAATGGCCTTTAGCTGCTACTTAGCATATTTGCATGGCTTTTCCTTTAGCTTGCATGCTTGTATTTAATTATTAGCTTGGCATCAACTTTGCATGCAAACCCAATTAATTTTTAGCTTGTATGCTGGCCGCATAAGCATATAATTTGCCTAGCCTTGCATGCTGGCCACATATGCTCCCCCCTTCCTTTGATTTATGGCCGCATGGCCTTTAGTTGAATTGCAAGGCCGCATGGCCTTTAGCCAATTGCATGCAATTGCTTGCATGATTATTTTAGCTGGCCGCATATGGCAGTTCAATTGCTGGCCGCATGCACGCATAGGCTCAATATTATATTTGCTTTAGTGCATGTAATTATTTAACTCTTGTACAGTGACAACATTATTAATTGTTGGCCGCATGGCCCTTTAATTAGCTGCTTGCATGCAACTTACCTGAGCCGCATATGGCCAAGTAACTTGCTGGCCGCATGTAATAATTTTTCTGAGCCGCATGAGTCCCCCACGGCCCTTGTCCCTGCTAATATTTAATTACTACCTGAATGCTTGTGCCATATTAATTGTTCCCTGACATGATGGTCACCGGTTGTGGTACACTTTTGACAAATGACATGACATGATAGTGGCCCGTCGTGGCGCACTTCTGACAAGTAAACTTGATATGATAACTTGACATGATAAACTTGGCATGATAAACTTGACATAATAATTCTTGATAGTGGCCTGCCGTGGCGCACTCTTGACAAGTAAACCTGACATAATATATCTCGACATGCTGTTGCGACGGCTAACATGACATGACCTGACTTGATAAATTAAATGACCTGGACACCGTGGACGATTGTGCTTGTACAAATAAACCCGTCTTGTCTTGCATCATGTCTAGGACAGGGACCCCTGAGTACCACGGTCAGGGGTACCTACTAAAAAGGACTAAGGCTAATAACTAGAATAATACAGTAGTCATGAAGAGATTTTCCAGCTACAAACAATCCCGTTATCTGGGCGCCCCACTTGGGATCTGTAGGCTGCCGTCGAGTAGGGCACATTTCCAGCACACTGTTATGTGTTGCACCCTCTAAGTCACCTAAGGGTACATGTGTTTCCTGGACGATGTACCCACCTGAATTAAACCCCTAATTGCGTCCGGATAACCTGGATGGTCTGCAGGGTTTATGGCTGTGGAACAATCTCACTGCATCTTGCTAGTAACTAGGCCTGTGATAACCCTAGTTAGTTAAAGTATCAAGCCGTACTTATTGCTTGGCCGTGATTATTGGATGAGGTATAATCTGTCTAGTCTTGTCTTGATCTTGTACAAGATTGTTACATGTCCTGATTTCTTATATTATCTTGCCGATAAATGGTGGGAGAAACCAAGTTCTGTTCAGACGAAGGGTTACAACCCCGGTCCTTGTTTGGTTTACAGGTTGTAACCTGGTTATCTGAATAGTCCCATGGTTATCTCATCGTATATCACCTGTCATGCTTTTCCTTAATTACTGTCTTTTATTATATATTATTATTCTTGTGCTAATTGCTGGTTTTAGTTCCTAAGTGAAGCCTCCTTTGTGGCACTTGCTCTTTCTGGGGTCTGATCCAGCTGGTTTTGTATGGCCAGATTCTGGAGCAGCTCCAGAGGATCTACCGGTTTTCCAGCCAGATGGTGACCACTAGAAGGAATCCTGGCAACGAGTGGGTTTATTTTGGCTCTCCTACTATATTGTAAAATTATTCTTTTGAGGCGTTTAGCCGCCGAGCAAGTGTTAGCTCGTGTACATTTTTTTACTTATTGTCTGCCTACGGGCTGTAACATGATTGGCAAATCCTAGGGTTGATCATGTATGACTGAACTCTTGTTAGTCTTCACATTTTGTAACGACTAGCTTCATGATCAGCTAAATATGTAATGTTTGGGACGCCTTACTATTGTATATTTGGTGATCGTACATCTTGTAACATTTACTTACTTGTTTGTGATTGAGACACTAGGCTTGTTCATGACCATAAGAGACTGATGGCTTATAGTTAAACCCTCATATATCTAGACAGCCGTGACCGTATGGTGAGATGGATTCCATTTTATTATACATAGCTGGCTATGTCTGCCCCCGCTCTCCAGTATTCTGGTTCTGGGGCGTGACATGGTTTAAGTGGTGGCCCATGCAGAGTCTTGTAAATCAAGATATGTGAGGGTTTACCTTATAGATGTCTCAATCAGTACTCGCCCTTGATCTCTGTTCGTATTCTCTGAATTCCTGAAATTCTTGTCCTGATCACATGCTTGTAATCGTTGATCTGTCCTGGTCCTTCTTTATTGTTCCCTATGTCGTCTTCTTCAGCGGCATTGTTTCTGGACCTGTCGATCGGCAAGGCGAAGCACCTCCCGTGGACCAGCAGCAACCAGGAGATCAAGCCCAGCATTCAGGAGTAGCCTCCAGAGTCATGCCTACCGGGGATCCCGAGCTACCAGTTCAGCCAGTTCAGCCTGCAGAGCCTGATGATGGTACTTTGGTAGGTCTCATCAGGACATTGTTAGCTTCCCAAGACCGGCGAGGAGATGCCTTGCATCAGGCAGTGGCAGATGCTCTGAACAGAGGCGATCATTATGTGAGCACCCTAAATTTTGGGCGGGTTATTTTTTTAATTTTTCTGCTTGATTTAATTTTAATAAATAAATTATTCTGTTTACTATCTTTAAGTGTGCTTTTCCGTGCCTTTGATATTTGGAGTGTCAGGGATGTTCAACTCTGGAAACCTTCTTCATGAGTTTTGTAGTGGACAGGATTACCTTCATGATGGTATATAATGTCCCATCCAAACTTGTTTCCTTGTACTCTTTTTGCTTCGCACAACTTCGGGTCGAATTAGACCATTTGATCATTAATTATTCTTTCCACTCTTTTCCTTGATCATTATTAGCACGTTACCGTGACTTTTAATTTGGGGGCGCAAGACCAGTCATTTTCTTGAAACCAACTCATCATGCATGATCTACTCGAGACGCTCTTCATCCATGACCTTCGTATCCCACTCAGACACACTATTTTGTGCTCCATTTGCTCCACACAACTTTCCTGACACGTGACCCGATTTTATTTCATCCTACGGTGTCACATTCATTTTCCAACTTGATTTGTGGGTACCCTGTCGACCAAAACCTGTCAACCCCAAATATGGGCATGGCCTACATTGAGCCTACTACCCGTACGACACTTATGTCCCACTTATCAGAATCCCCACATGCTACTTATTTACCCATGATCATCAACACCTATTTAAATTCGATTATTTCGCCATGTCCGGTTTTGATCCAACCCGGCTTGACTGAATCCAGCCCCAGCTCCATGTTACTTTCCATCATGACGCCTTCATTTTTTCTTGCCCAAAAATAATATTCCATACCTAGTTTTCCACTTCAAACATTGAGTGTAAATTCTATTGATTTTAAATCCCAAAAATAAACCCAATCCCCTAATTAAATTCTACCCTTGATTTTCCCTCATTCAATCCTCACCATTAATTTTCCCAAATTCTCAAATTTTCCACCCTCTAGCATTGGCCGGCCCTAAAAAATTGTATGGAGAGAATCCCTTCTCTCTCTAACTTTTCATTCTTCCCCCTCTCTCTCTCATTTATTACTCTTCACTCATCTTCTCTCTCTCTCTCCCACTCTATTATTTCTCAACACCACCACCATTACACTCAGCAGCTCACCCCCTGAGCTCCTCCCCGAGCCCAGCCTATATTGTCGAGCCACCCCCTGGCCGGAGCTCGTCGTGGCCGAGCACGGCCGCACCACCACCAGCAACCACCTCTTCTCCTCCTCTTCTTCAAACTCCATCCATCACAACCACCATCATCATCCTGTTTTCTGCCACCACCACCATCATTCCACGACGATCGACCACTACGAACAGCCGTCGCCCCCGCACGCCAGGCCGTACCTCCGTCGGGCCAGGCCGCACAGTCGCGCGCAGCGCTGCAACGGCAGCTGCAGCAGCGGGCATGGCCGCGCACCATTTCGCGCGCGTACGGGCGTCGCCGTCGTGGTCGGCGTGGCCGACCCCCTATGGCCGGGCGCACCCCCGGGGTAGGCCCCATGGTGGCCACCGTCTCCGGGACGCGCCGTCGAGGCGATTCGTGCGTTTCGCACGAAGTTCCGTCGTGACGCGCGCGAGATCGATCCAGAATTCGCGTTCCGTCGCAACGACTTCGCGCACATTTTTCCTGGAATCTGACGGCTGGATCGGCAATTTCTTTGCTCCGTCACAATCTCGGTATATCCACCTTCACTCCTGTCAATTTTCATCCGTTGATTTGATCGTTTGATATATCAAAACCGGCCACCAAGTTGACCGTTTAAATTGTATTAAATTTGGACAGTTTTGCGGATTCAACTTCGTCAGCTTGTACCTCCTCCACCGTAGCTCCATTTGGCGTGCTACCAGTTCTTGTGCGAAGCTGGTATAACCCTCTTGCTACCCCTCCAGTTTCGTTTCATTGTGAGCTTATTTGATTGGTTGAATTCGACGTCAAAGTTGGCCGTCCGAATTCATAATTGTCAACTTATAAAATTCCATTTTGAACAAGGGACTCCAGATTTCATTTCTGACACCACCAGTAGACTCGTGGCGTCGTTCTGGCATGTTTTCATATAAAATTTGTTAGATTTGAAGGACGTGGGCCCTGGCACGCATTTTGGTGCAAAATGGATCCCACAGTCCGGGTCAACGGGACTTTTTGACGTCGGCTCATCGGAATCCAATTCCGGATATACCGTTGAGTTCGTATCGTCATTCTGGACTTGTTGACATATAATTTGCTAGGTTTTAGTGGACATTGGATCCGGCACGCATTTCGGTGCAAGTCGGATACCAATATCCGGGTCAACGGGTCATTTTGAGATCGACTCATCGGAATCCAATTTCGGATATACCGTTGAGTTCGTATCGTCATTCTGGACTCGTTGACATATAATTTGCTTGGTTTTGGTAGACATTGGATCCGACACGCATTTCGGTGCAAGTCGGATACCAATATCCGGGTCAACAAGTCATTTTGAGATCGGCTCATCAGAATCCAATTCCGGATATACCATTGAGTTCGTATCGTCATTCTAGACTCGTTGACATGTAGTTTGTTGAGTTTTGAGAACATTGGCTCCGGCATGCATTTTCGTGCAAACCGGAATTCCAAGTTCTGATCAATGGACCAAATTGAGATCGGGTCAACGGAATCCAATTCTGGAGATACCGTTGGGTTCGTATCGTCATTCTGGTTTCGTGGACATATAAGTTATTATATTTTGTAGACTTATTTTCTTGCATATTTTTCGGTGCAAAACGGCTCCGACACGGATACCGTTTTTACCCGAAATTATCTTTTTGCCCTTGTGTCCAAATTGGACTGATGGGTAGGCTATCCTAGTTGTATGTATGTATGTATGTATTTCTATAAACTGAGTTAACCTATAACCTTTTACACATATGCATTCATACACCCTTTGACATCATGTATCCCATGTCACATACGCCTACCTATCACTAAATTTTAGAACATTAACACATATCCTTTCACACACATGCCAAACACACACATACTCTTTTACCTCTCTTTCTCTCTCTATATATATATGTATGTGCCTATATATATAGCTTTCCTATATATATCTATGTATATGAATATGTGAATGTGAATAATATATATATACATTATATGACTAAGTTTGTGTACCTTGTTAGCTTATGGTTTAGTTTTGTGCTTGGTTTAGCAAGTGACTTAGGCTATGAGTTAGTAGCTATCTTGGATACTTGATTTGCATATACTTAGTTTATTTAGACCTAGAATAACTTGTTTGACCTAATTTAGACTTGTTAGACCTAGTTTGACCATAGTTGACCTAGGTTTGACTTTCAGGGTTGACCAAGTTGACCAAGAGTTGACTTTGGTCTAGATGGACCTAGAATCATGTAGAATGCATAGTAGAATTTTATATTGCCATTTTGGACTTGTTGTGACTTGTGCTGTTCTGATTAGGATCCAGACACCTCTCCTCGGACAGTATATTTACTTTGGACATTCAGACACCAGGCGAGTACATTCTCTGATCTTTTCATACCTGTCTGGACTATATTCTTGCTCTAGATTACTCTACATGATGCTGACACGTATCTTCACGGATTAGTACTATATGGATCCTTTCCTGAGATGTTATCCCTCTACGGGTGCATCGGGTATTTCATGTTCATGTACTTTATCATGTGCATCAGGTACTCCTTGTACTCATACTAGTTCATGTTTTTACATGTTCTCATGTACTTTCATGTGCTTCATGTGCTTTCATGTTGTCACCCCCATTCGGGGAGTATAAACTGCTTAGCATTATTTTGTTAGATGATGTGACCTAGGACAACGTTCTACCGTCGACACTGCGGTGTAGGCTGGGCGTTGTTACGTTTTCGTGCCCTTACTCTAGGGTACGGGTCGTGACACATTTTTAGTGGTGGCCAATGCAGGTCGAGTTTATGTAGTGGTATTCGAACTAGAGTACCACTACAGTCTGTACTAGGAATAGGATATATTTTGAAGGTACTCAATCACAGTTAGGAACCCTTGAGAGATTCCTGGGATGACCCTTGAGAATCTTATTTTAACTTCGATTTGAAAACTCTTTTTTTCCTTGATTTAATTTATCTTTACTTTCTGCTATTGAATTTGATTTTGATGGATTATTATTGAATTTGAGTTTGTATTTATTGATTTTGATGAAGATTGTTGAAATTTGAATCTTGATGTTAGCTATAGCATCCGAGTTTGTAGATATATGATTTGAAGGATTTTGTTCATTTCTGAATTTTGATGTTCGTTGATAAATTTGATTTTTGTTTGGTATTCATTGTTGATTTAATTTAATTTTTGGCAAGATGAAATTATATGGGCTAGGTCATCTAAATTATGGAAATCTAGTCTTCTATAGTCACATTAGCCAGCATGGTGAGGACATATAGTCTGACTTTGGATATATTTCTCGGGTGTGGGAATTTAAGGTTTTTGCAGCCAAGCTAGCGGCATCGCAAAAATGTTAAATACCATGATTCTAGAGGTATGTGCATAAGTCAAGGACTCTGTGATTATCGTAGCCTTGCTTACTTGTATGACGAGGATTTAGAGTACCATGATTTTGGATAGACGCATATGATTATCAAATTGTACCTGAAATGTTTTCGAACATGTTTTTGCTACTTTTGTTTCAGTCATTCAAAAAAAAAGAAATTATTGTTTTTTTGCTTTGTTTTGTTTCTCATTGTTTACTTAGGAGTAGCTTGTTTAACTTCTTACCATAAAATTCTTCTTAATACAATGAATCGATGATTTTGCTAGACTTTATCTTGGGATTTGATATTTCAGCTCTGAGTTTCAAATGGTTCCTTCTTTTAGACAAATAAGCAAACAGCTTTTATCGTTATTTCCTTCTTGCTATTATTCTAGTATTGAATAATAATAATAAAACTGTCTTGATTTCGTCAATCACCTATTTTGCGATCTTGGTAGGAATCTAAATGTTAGTCTTAACGTAGAATTAATTTTTTTTGGGACATGAGAATATATGAGTATATATATAGTGGACACTTGCCTGACACGTATGCATGCTACCCTTTGATTTCCATCTATCTGAATACCTATTAATATGTTGTTGATGTTAAATTTTCAAAACCCCAATATTTCCGATTCTCTGCTTTTCCTAGCTTAACTCGTAATTTTAAATATAAAATCTCATGACAATAGTTTTATTTATATCACTGCACATGTATGTTATACATAGGGTTTCAATTCAAAAAAAAAAATTTGGGTTGAGTTTTGTGTTTGAATTTGTCCAATCTGAGACTGCATGCATATTAACCCTTAATGCTGAATTCCAAATGTTTAGTTCAAATTGCTGTTTAATTTTCTTAAATGTAACATTTTGAGCTATATACCTTGTGGGAAGTAGGGATATAAATTTAGGTTTTATATTCTTACATGTTAGTTTGTGATAAACATTGAGTTGGTTTTGATGTTCAAATTTCTCTAAATTCCTGAAAACTGAATACATGTTAACATTTTCACATTGATTTCCATGTTTAGTTCAATTTCAGATTTAACATGTAATATTAAACTGTATGCGTAGATAAATGTATGGATAGTATGTTAGGGTTTCATTTCTATCATGTTAGGATGTATTGGGAGCATTGAGATTAGTTGTGATGTTTCAAACTCCTAAATTCTGAAACTGTATTATGTTAATATTACACTGGTTTAAATGTTAGCTTTTTTTTCAGATTTTGTATGTAAATGTTGAACTAAAACTGGGTTTAACCTTTCAATACTAAGCTATAACCCTGTACAAGGACACACACACCCTAACTTAGTATACACTGCCATGTAAACCTAACCCTTCCTCTCTATGTTATGTTTATATATCTATATAGATATATATAGAGTTTATGCATACATGTTATAACGTATATAGATACATAACTAAATCTCTATCTCTTTATATATATATATATATATATATAAAAAAAAAAAAAAAAAAATATATATATATATATATATATATATATATATATATATATATATATATATATATATATATATATGTATATGGTTAGCCATGCATGTTATGAGTAAATAGGTTGTGTGTTGTAGATTGTTTAACCAATATGCCATGAGTAGTGTAACTGGATAGCTATTGTTTCGAAACCCAAATCCTCCTATACTCTTCATGTATATTTCACATACACACATGCCTACTATCTAACCATATGAACATGTCCACATACATCCATACACACACGAACTACATAACTTGTACATAATGCTAGCTTTTCCCTCTCTAACGCTATATATATAAATATATTGTGATTGGATTTCCATGCAATTGGCTTTCATTCTTTAACTTTTGATTTTGATTTTCTTGAATAGTACCCCTTATTAGATAAATGGTAGTTAACTTTATTTTATTTTGATAAGTACCAGTTTTTATATAGGATGGTAGACTGCCTTACAGTCTTGATGATTATTATTTTTGTATCTTTTCTAGTTTAGCACCCTAGATTGCTTGTGTGTTTTGATACCCTATGACCATTTTGGTTTAGCATGACTAGTATACCTAGATGAGACTTTCACTACCACCGTATGCCATGACCATGTATGTCATCCTTTTAAATCGTATGATTGTTTAAGTTCTGAGACTTTGATTGTGGGGGGTTTGACCTAGAAGGAGTATGAACATTTTAGTTTTGAGGACGAAATTTTTCTAAGGTGGGTAGACTTGTAACACCCAGTTTTTTAAAATGAGGGTAATTTTAAAATTTTGTAATTTTAATCATTTATTGATTTGACATTTAAATCATGATATAATTTTTGGTAATTTTTAAATTATTTTAAAACTACTTAAAATCTTGACTTGTGATTTTGATGTTTTGCTAGTGAAACCCTAGAGACTATTTGTCCTAGAGCCTAACCATGTGATTAGGATGTTTTAATGACATTTTTGGCCTAAGGATATTTTGTATTTGACCTCTTTGAATTATTTTGATATTTATTACGTTGGTGATTGTTGATTTTGACCTTTGATAGGTGTGATTTTATGATGGTTTTGTGTTCCTAGCGGACACGTATCAGTTTTTATTTATAAATGTTTGATGTGCCTCAAAGAGATTTTTTTTATTGCTGATTTTTTTGAAAAGTATTTGAATGTGATTGTTTTCTTCATGTGTTTCATGTGATTGCTTTGTTTTAATTTCGAGGACGAAATTTTTTTAAGGTGGATAGATTTGTCACCCCCATTCGGGGAGTATAAACTGCTTAGCATTATTTTGTTAGATGATGTGACCTAGGACAGCGTTCTACCGTCGACACTGCGGCGTAGGCTGGGCGTTGTTACGTTCTCGTGCCCTTACTCTAGGGTGCGGGTCGTGACACATGTGCTTATCATGTGCCTCATGTACTACTCATTATATGAGTTCACGTATCTTAGCTGTATTCATGTGCTTATAACATAACTTGAATGGATCCTTGTGTATTGATTGGGGCGGGGTGAGTAGAATTGGTTATGTGAATACTATCCCCAGTAGCTGTATTCATGTGCCTCCTTAGTTGTATTCATGTGCCCCTAAGCCGTTTACATAACCATATTGTACTCTAAATCACGTAGCCACTTACAGTCTCTACTATCATGTATTTACTTTCAGTTACAAAATATCTCATGTTTACTCGTACTTCCATTCAGCACTTTCTGTATTTTACTCTATTGCATGATTTATACTCCTAACCTGCTATGAACTGTTTGAGAGATATGTGCTCGTTCCCGTCCTGACTGGACCTGTTGATAAATTTTACAGATAGCCTGGAGGTTGCCTGCTAGCCTAGAGGAGACACAGTAGAGGTTGTATAGATAGTTAGGGTTTGATTATAGCTTGTTTTCAGTTGTCTTGAGTTGTATTTATTTTATGGATTACTGTATTTGAGCTTTGAGATGTATTTCTGGGTTGGTGTATCTTAGACACTTAGACTTCTATCTGCTGTATCTCTTTTGGATTTCATGTTCTATCTATCTTCCATTATGTTCTACCTTAGATGTGATTGAGTTTACATTCTGCTATGTCACCCCCATTCGGGGAGTATAAACTGTTTAGCCTTATACTGTTAGATGCATGAGACCTAGGACAGTGTTCTACCGCCGACACTGCGGCGTAGGCTGGACGTACCCACTTCTCGTGCCCTTATTCTAGGGTACGGGTCGTGACATGTTTTTAGTGGTGGCCCATGCAGGTCGAGTTTGTGTAGTGGTATTCGAACTAGAGTACCACTACAGCCTGCAGTAGAATTAGGATATATTTTTAAAGGTACTCAATCACAGTTAGGATTTCTTCAGAGATTCCTGGGACGACCCTTGAGAATCTTATTTTAACTTCGATTTGAAAAACTCTTCTTCCCTTGATTTGATTTATCTTTACTTTCTGTTGTTGAACTTAATTTTGATGATAATTGTGGAGTTTTGAATCTTGATGTTAGCTGTTGCATCCGAGTTTGTATTTATATGATTTGATGGATTATTGTTCAGTTTTGAATCTTGATGTTCGTTGATAAATTTGATTTTTGGGTATCCATTGTTGATTTAATTTAATTTTTGTCAAGATAAAATCATATGGGCTAGGTCATCTAAGTTATGGAATCTAGTCTTCTACAGTCACATTAGCCAGCATGGTGAGGACATATAGTCTGATTTTGGATATATTTCTCGGGTGTGGGAATTTAAGGTTTTCGCAGCCAAGCTAGCGGCATCGCGAAAACTTTAAATACCATGATTCTAGAGGTATGTGCCTAAGTCGAGGACTCTGTGATTATCGTAGCCTTGCTTACTAGTATGACGAGGATTTAGAGTACCATGATTTTGGATAGACGCATATGATTATCAGATTGTACCTTAAATATTTTTGAACATATTTTCTCTACTTTTGTTCCAGTCCTTCAAAAAAAATTATTATTTGTTTGTTTTGTTTTGCTTCTCATTATTTAACTTAGGAGTAGGTTTAGTTGTTTTTATAAACTCTTGTGTAACTTCTTGCTATGAGTTTCTTCTTAATACAATGAACCGATAATTTTGCTAGACCTTATCTTATAATTGATATTATAGTTCTGGGTTTCAAAATGGTTCCTTCTTTAAACAGATAAGCAAAACAGATTTTATCGTTATTACTTTCTTGCTATTATTCTTGTATTAAATAATAATAATAATAATAATAATAATAATAAAACTGTCTTGATTACGTCAATCACCTACTTTACAATCTTGGTAGGAATCTAAATGTTGGTCTTGATATAGAATTTGATTTTTATATTGGGACATGAGAATATATATAGTGGACACAGACTCTTTGCCTGACACGTATGCATGCTACACTTTGATTTCCAACCTATCTAAATACATATTAATATGTTGTTGATGTTTAAATTTTCAAAACTCCAATATTTCTGATACAGTACAGTAACAGAGACTGGTTCTCTGCATTTCCAGTTAAAATTTGTAATTCAAATATAAATTTTATGTTATTAGTTATGTTTACATCACTGCACATGTATGTTATACATAGGGTTTCAATTCAAAAAAAATTGGTTGAGTTTTGTGTTTGAATTTGTCAAATCTAAGACTGTGTGCATATTAACCCTTAATACTGGATTCCAAATGTTTAGTTCAATTGTTGTTTTATTTTTTAAAAAAAATATAATATTTTGGAAGCTATGTACATTGTTGTATGTAGGGATATGATGTTAGGTTTATACTCTTACATGTTAGGTTGTGATAAACATTGGGTTGGTTGATATTATACTGGTTTAAATGTTAGCTTATTTCAGATTCTTGTATGTAAATGCTGAACTAAAACTGGGTCTAACCTTTCATTACTAAAGCTATAACCCTGTATAGTGACACCCACACTCTAACATAGTATACACTGCCATGTAACCTAACCCTTCCTCTCTATGTTATGTTCATATATCTATATAGATATATATAGAGTTTATGCATACATGTTATAATGTATATAGATACATAACTAAATCTCTACCTCTTTATATATACATATATACATGGTTAGCCATGCATGTTATAAGCAAATGAGTTGTGTATTGTAGATTGTTTAACCAATATGCCATGATTAGTGTAACTTGATAGTTATTGTTTGAAACCCAAATTCTCCTATGCACTTTTATGTATATTTCACATACACACACGCCTATTATCTAACCATATGAACATGTCCACATACACCCATACACAAACGAACTGCATAACTTGTACATAATGCTAGCTTTTTCCTCTCTAATCTATATATATAAATATATTGTGATTGGATTTCCATGCAATTGGCTTTCATTCTTTAACTTTTGATTTTGATTTTCTTGAATAGTACCCCTTATTAGATAAATGGTAGTTAACTTTATTTTATTTTGATAAGTACCAGTTTTCATATAGGATGGTAGACTACCTTACAGTCTTGATGATTGTTATTTCTGTATCTTTTTTAATTTAGCACCCTAGATTGCTTGTGTGTTTTGATACCCTATGACCGTTTTGGTTTAGCATGACTAGTATACCTAGATGAGACTTTCACTACCACCGTATGTCATGACCCTGTATGTCATCCTTTTAAATCGTATGATTGTTTAAGTTCTGAGACTTTGATTGTGGGGGGGGGGGGTTGACCTAGAAGGAGTATGAACATTTTAATTTCGAGGACAAAAATTTTCTAAGGTGGGTAGACTTGTAACATCCAGTTTTCTAAAATGAGGGTAATTTTAAAATTTTGTAATTTTAATCATTTATTGAATTGACATTTAAATCATGATATAATTTTTGGTAATTTTTAAATCATTTTAAAACTATTTAAAATCATGACTTGTGATTTTGATATTTTGCTAGTGAAACCCTAGAGACTGTTTGACCTAGAGCCTAACCATGTGATTAGAATATTTTAATGTCATTTCTGGCCTAAGGATATTTTGCATTTGACCTCTTTGAATTATTTTGATATTTATTGCGTTGGTGATTGTTGATTTTGACCTTTGATAGGTGTGATTTTGTGATGGTTTTGTGTCCGTAGCGGACACGTATCAGTTTTTATTTACAAATATTTGATGTGCCTCAAAGAGATTTTTTATTGCTGATTTTTTTTTTGAAAAGTAGTTGAATGAGATTGTTTTCTGCATGTGTTTTCTGTGATTGCTTTGTTTTAATTTCGAGGACGAATTTTTTTAAGGTGGATAGATTTGTCACCCCCAGTTTTCAGAAATAGGGGTATTTTTGTCATTTTACATTTTTGAATATTTTTGAAATTTATTTTATTATTTATGATATTATTTTGGGGTCGAAATTTATTTTATTATTTATGATATTGTTTTGGGGTTATTTGAGTCGGGTTCGAATTTCAACTCAATCCGACTTGAAACGGGAACCCGGGGGTAGTTTGACTCTAGTGGGACCCACACACTAGTTAGGCATGGCCCACATGATATTAATTTTAGTTCACATGATATTAATTTTAGTTAGTAGTTAGACTAATTATTTATGGATAGGTTTAGTTTAATTAGAGACTTAAAACTAGACTAAATTGACCTCAACCTTTAACCCATTCCTAATTTAAATCAAATAGATTAGTGAAGGGCATTTTGGACATTCAAATAGGGGACACCTCACCCTTTTTGGGCAGCCACCTATGGGGGGGGGATAAGGAGTGAGTCACTCCTTCATTCATTTGTTTTCATCCACTTTCTCTCTCTTGTTCTTCCCCAAATTAATTTAGAGATGAACCTCCATTGATTTCATCTCCAAATCAACCCTTTATTCCACCAAATCTTCTTCATTTCTCCTCTACTCCATGGTTAGAAGGTGCTAGCCAAGTTTGGGAGGATTCGGAGCTCGTTCGTATCCTTTTAGAATCTCCACGTGTCGGTGTCGTGTCGGAAGAATTTTTCTTTGAATCTCTCCCGGAAGGTATAATCTCTCCTCTAATTCATCCCTACATGCATATGGAAATATTTTGAACCCAAAGGAATGACCCCCATGGTTGTATCTCCATTTGTGTCCATTTCGTGTCCATTTGGAGGTCATAGGAGTGTCCTTTGTGTTGTGGTTGTGTCCATGTAGGAAAACCCCAAATTTGGTCACACTATGTGTTGTTGTTATGTATGAATGAATTATTACATGTTTAATCTCATATTTTTGTATTGGAGATGTGTTCTATAGTGTCTCATATATATATATTAGTGTAGAGAGTGAGTTCTTGATATATTATGTTATATACTTGTGTTTCTTTTGTCTCAAACTACCTAAATTCGTCATAATATTTATCCACATTTTTAGTAGCAATAGCAACTTAGAAATATCATAACTTTTAGCTTAAAACTCCGATTTATCTCCCATTTTTTTTAAAAGAACCGTATCGAAGTTAGCTTTCCAAATATATATTTTAATAAGCTAAATTCTTTCTGTAACTTTCTGTAGAATTATTTGAGTGTCAGCTGTACGAAAGACGAACGCGTTTCGGTATTTTTGCGATTTTGGGAGCTTCCGGACACGAAAATGCGATCCATTTGAAGTTTCGGAAAGCTAACACGAAGGACTACGACATACTTTAATCCTAGAATTTAGTGAATGCCTAATTGGTACAGTATTGGTTTTAAGTAGAAGAGTGACTATACGATATATGCATTTTGTGTAACCTATGAGCCTATGTAGTATGGATATTAAATGAATATAGAGTATGTAATGCATGATATGTTAGATGAATGAAATAATATATATATGATATATATTCTCTTTACATTAATGTATATATATGGTTGAATGCAAGCATGTAGGAATGCAATTAATATAATACATATGAGCAATATATGAATGAAAGAATGATATACAATGTATGCATGAAAGTATATAATGAATGCTAGATATGAATGCAAGATATATATGTAATGATAGATATGAATGCATATTGTATAAATATTGTAATACAATATATAATAATAACATGTATGGTAATGTAGAGTATATGATGCAAGCATGAATGAATGGAGGAAATACATGTATATAGGTAATATAGAATGTAATATATGAATGCAAGCATGCAAGATAATGTATTGTATCCATATGTGACATATTCAACTTAAAGATAATGTAATATATGAAAGGAATGATAATATATAACATGATATGTAGGGTAATGTAAGGTATGAAATATATAATGTGTGCATGTTTGTATGTCTCTATGTTAATGTATGAAATGATATGAATATACAATATATGTATATGTATAAAACATGTAGGTAATGCATAGATGCATGAATGAAATGAATGTTTGCAATATGTTAATATAAATACAAGTATCTAATATGCATGGTGTTTGCCATTAAAATTGTTTTGATTGAAATCTTAATACAAACAGAACAGTGATACAATATAGGACTTAGATGTAGTCCTAGGAGTACACTTTTGTTTAAGCTGGGTCCTTAGTGCCAATGGAGCGAGTGGTAATGCGTTGACTCCGTTGACCGGCTGACGGCGGTTATCGGTTCTCTGAAGGTGTTGATTGCTCTGGGTGCTGGAGCTTGCTGAGAGGAGTAAGACGTTGAGTGTCTAGAACTGCCTCTCCGGTGATTCTCTGTTGTGGATTCTTTTGTGAGTCTTATGTTCTGAGTCTCTGTGTGTGTGTGAAGGAGATGACCCTTCTATTTATAGTTTTGCAGGCTGGCTGCTCATGCGCGCATGCAGGATGCGCCGGTGTGGGGATGCCACGTGGAGGTTGCTGATGGAGGCGCACGGATGCTGCGCCCTGATCGAGGGGGAGAACTTTTCATACTGCTGTTGTGAGCTGGCACGTAGCAGAGAGAAGATCTTTCCGTTGCTGAAATCTTGGATGAGTTGAGTCAAAAGACACGTGTCGTCGACTCATGGTTCGAAGATCTCGGATTTGGTGGAGAGAAGTGATCTGGTGAGCTGTGCCTTGGATTGGGCGCAGGAGGAGGCTGCGGCTCATAACCTTTAGGAGTTACAAACCATTTGGGGCGCATGGCTTTTGAGGCGCATGCAGGCGACTTTCCTTCTGTCTTTCGGGATCAGAGAGCAGTCTGAGGCGCATGGCTTTTGAGGCGCATGCTGATTTGGATGCATGGCCGTAGAGGTGCATGCGGGTTTGGACGCATGGCCGTAGAGGCGCATGCGGGTTTGGACGCATGGCCGTAGAGGCGCATGCGGGTGGCCACGTGGCAGTAGCTGTCGGAATAGAGTCATGATGATGCTGACGTTGCCGACGCTTCGTTTTCTGAATAAAGCTGTCAACTGTTCAGACTTTGGGAGGCGTGCTGCCAACTCTGTCAGTTCAGCATTTAATGTTGGTGACGTTCGATGGACAGCTGAGTGGGCGCGTCGGTTGGCGTTCCACTCGGTATGGAGATGTGTGGGGGCGCACCCTCTATAATGCGCCGAGTACTGTAGGGCGCGTCTGTATGATGCGCCTGACGCCGAAGGGCGCGTCCGTGTGATGCGCTGTCTGGCTGGCGCGTCGGACATGTCTTTTAATGATGCGGCTGTCTCGCTCTTCGAGTGCTATAAATAGCCGTTTGGCTGAATTCGAGGCATCCGGTTCATCCATTTAATGTAAATTCATTGTACGGAATTCGGAGGGCCATCCACTTGGCGCGTGGGTTTGATCTGCCCGGCCTATAAATAGTGGCATGGAGAGAAGATTTGCTTCTCATTCCCTCACGTACTTCCAATATTAATTTGAACATACGGGTGCATTCTGCTGACGAAGTGCTCCCGAGGGTGAAGATGAGACGCTGTGTTGTCTTTGATGCACTTGAAGGTGACTGTTACATCCAAAAGACGGAGTCGAGGGCTTCTGAGGCAGGCGGAAGGTGCCTGTTGCATCCAAAGATAGGGATGCTCGAGCCTCGTCTCCGTTATTCCGGAAGAGCCGTAGATCGGAATGGCGGTGCAAGGCTCTCTCTTCCTGCAAAGTGGGGTTTCCCCACTTTGATCGTGTCGAAAGCTGCTCCTTTAGCCGTGGTTTCGATCACGGTCTTCCTTCGGCTTTGGAGGCTCTTTCGAAGCCTCCCCTAGCCACAGCATTTGCGGTGCTCTTCTCTTCCTTGGTTCCAGCCAGAGGGTTAAATGCTTTGTGTTGAAGCATTTATCGGGCGAGCCTGGTTGGAAGAGCGGCACATAACTGGGCTCTGCTCGGCCAGGTGAGCCTGGCTGGAAGAATTTGGCTGACGGGATGCACATAACTGAGGTGCTGAAGAGATGATGGGATGCGCCTGAATGGAGGCGCATGATATCTGCTGCGCCTCACTGGTGGCGCATAGTGATGCTGCGCCTATCTGGAGACGCATGGTGGCCGCTGCGCTTATCTGAAGGCGCATGATGGCCGCTGGCTGTAGACTTAGGCTCTTTCCTTTGTAGAAATTTTCCTTTGTACAACCTTTTCTAGACATGTAATAGACTTTTATATATAAATAAAAAGTCCTTCTTCAAATGTCTATAGTTATTGACTTTGCTGTGAAGTTCTTCATCTGAGTTCTGGCGCATGTAGTGTCTGGCGCATGGGCTTTCTGGTTGTGAAATTCCATGCTTCTACAAGACCCCCTTCAAAGTTTTCAAAACTTTTGAGTAAGTTTTGGAATACTTTGAATAAGAAGCATGGAGGTCAGGGCGCATGATTTCTGGGCGCATGCCTGTTCGGGCGCATGCTCTTCTCAGTTAATGATGATGGTGCCTCGGTAACCGAAAAGATTAATGATGATCTTTTGGTTTTATTTGCTGCTATCCTTGCACAGGACCCGAGGCGACGGCTGAGATCACACGTCATCTGTTCACGCGTGCGACCATGCCCTATAAATAGGTAAGAGTTGGAGAGAGAAAGAGTTCTTCTTCTCTGTGCCTCTGCTTCTTTAGAGTTTCTTCTTCAAAACCCTAACTTCTCCTTCTTCGAGAGAATGGCTCCCAAGACTCCTCGCGGTGCTGCCGGCAAGGGGAAGGAGAAAGCGAAGGAGTCCGCGGATGAGGATGTACCTATCACTCTTGCGCCTCTTGCCGACGTTCGTCCTGAGGTGACAGGTGGGTTTCGTCTCTGCTTTGGGCTCTGTGCCCTAACTGCCGACGCGTATAGACTTCGGTCTTTAATGATACGCCGAGGTTCTACCCTGCCGACGTGCATAGGTTTATACCTTTATCATGCACCGAGGTTTTAATGGCTGACGCGCATGGGTTCTATTCCCTGAAGATGCGCCGAAGCCTTTGTTGACGCGCATGGGCTCACGCTCTGATAATGCGCCGAAGCTCCAATGCCAGCGCGCATGGGCTTACGCCCTGATGATGCGCCGAGACATGCTGACGCGCATGGGCCTATGCCCTGATGAACCAGTTCGCAATCCTCGGCCGCCGATCTTATATCCGACCGCCAAGCTGTATTGTACTATGAATACTATGTCTCCTGGTTATGACAGGGAGACTAGTTTCATCATTGGAACCCAGTTGGAGGCAACAGCGAATATGTTGGTGGCGGCTCGGTCATATCGTCCGCCAGAATTGGCGGGGTATCGGGCTGCTGCTATGGCACCAGCGAGAGACCCGTCTGTCGGAAAAAGGCGGGCTGACCCAGAAGCTGGTTCTTCCGTACTGAAAAGGTCGAGAAGGACGTCGACCCGGAAGATTACGGAAACGCCACTTGTAACGCCAACGGGCTTAGCCCCCGCTGAGGTAAGGAGTGCTTCATAATTCCAGTTTTTTATGTCAATGTGGCGACTTATGCTCTTCTTCTTGTAGGGATTGAAGAAGAAGTCTCGTGCTTCGAAATCGGGCACCAGTAAGCCGAATGAGGTGGCAGGCTCTTCTGAGGAGCGCATTCCACCAACGATGTTGTCTCCTGTGGAGGAGGGTCCCGAAGATGTTCCCGCGGAGGTTTTAGTATCTCCTGACTTTGAAGTCGCGACAACTTCTGGGATAGTACCATCTGCCGTGGAGGCCTTGGACGCTGAGGGTCCTACCGACTCGAGGCATCCTGATGACGAAGTGGATTGGAGTTCGTCGCCTTCTGGTGACGTCCCTCTAGCGTTGCAAGGGTCCGTTGCGGGGGCAGCAGAAGCAGTGGGGATAGAGGAGAGGGTTGATTCCCCTCCTAGTCATGATGAAGGGAGGTCGGCTGAATCATTGCCGAATCCTTCCTTGGCTTCAACCATGGACATAGAGATGGCTACCGATCAGGCGGTAGCGACAGATTCTGTCCCTGTAGAGGGACTTGAGAAGAATGAGACTCTTCTGCCGGTCTTGTCTCCTGGGGCTGGCCAGGAGATAAATGTTGACCTCCCCGTTTTGCTGGGGGAGGTGACTGATGCTGATAGAATGTCGGGGGAAGAGGTAGCCGTTGACGTCGGTGATTTCTCCAGTCTTGAGAAGGGTAAGGGTATGGAACCCTCTGTTGCTCCTTCCACTTGGGGTACTATCACGACGCATGTGCCTGCTCCTTCTGTTCCTTTGACTCCTCGGGCTAGCAGTCTGGGCCCTGTTGATGAAGAGCCTATTGCTGCCGAGATTCAAACCTCTCAGATCGAGGTCGGCGGATCTTCCTCCGGTCCGCAAACTGCAGTAGCTCCCTCAACTCCTGCTATGACGCCGCAGGTGCTGGCGGAAGCCGACGGGTATGTGAAATTCCTCGTCGAGGGAGTGTACAAAATGCTGGAGAAAGGTGTATCTGCAGTGGTAGATGCCAAGGGGAGCTTTACGGCGGCAAAAGCCTTGGCAATGCCTTGTATCGAGCTGATCCGCATTCACCAGGGCCATGACCATATGGCCGAAATTCTGGAGGTTTCGGTGATGGAGCTTGACGAGCGGCTCGCGGAACTGCAGCGCATCCAACGAAATGACCTCTCGGTCTTGGTAGATGCAGAGATAGGAAAGTCGATGGCTGAGATCGAGGCTTCCCATCGAGCCGAGGTGAGCAGTTGGGAGCGTGAAGTGGCTGGGACTGAGGCTGCGGCGGAGCAGCTGTCTCAATCTATGAAGAAGACGACGGAGAAGCGGGCTGCGGTGGATGCTAACATCGCAGAAGTTGATGCTCAGATGCGCCGTCTTGAAGACCAGCGGGCCCAACTTCAACTAGAGGCTGAGCGCGTCCTGGCTGAACATGTGGCATTCAAACGGGAGGAAACGACTCTTACTCAGCGGACCCTTGCTTTGGCTCAACAGCGACGACAGCTTGATGAGAAGTATGAGAGTAAAACTTCTGCTGAGGCTGTCGGGTTAATGCGTCAAGAAGCCGAGCTGCGAGTCCAGGCGACTGTGGAAACTCGCACTGCCGACCTGAGACGTCGAGTCAGAGAACTCTCATCCAACCCTGAGGAGGATCGGGGATTGTAGCTTCTCTTCTTTTTATGTTTTTTTTGCAACTCTTGCTGGGGAAATAGCGTATTTCTGTACTCTCTTTTGAAAAATAAAGAAATACACTATCTCTTTGATGTGTTCATTTTTGATTTCATGAACTTGATGATTTATGTGGACCTATTATCTTTTACGCACCTTGGTTTTTAGGTACAGATAATAAGTATAAAGGAACCAACATGTTTGCTCAGAGGTAATGTGGACATGGCAATCATTAGGTTCAAATGATAGAATCTTCCTACTCAGAGGTGTTTATGGACGTGGTAGGAATGATCCTGTGGGATACGCTGAACAACTCAGAGGTAATGTGGACGTGGAAGTTCTGCGATCAATGTACGACAACGTAGGAGTTGTTTGTACGGGATGTTTACTCAGAGGTAATGTGGACGTGGTAAACATGAAGGATAGCGTAAGCTCACGAAGTGTAAGGTTCCGCTTTGTAGGATGTAGAGAGACAACTCAGAGGTAATGTGGACGTGGTTATCTTTCTACGGAAGGATGCCACGGAACAGCTGGGTTCCGGAAGCGTTTGATTTTGTGAAAAGAGGTTGTTTGGAGAAATACATGTCTTGGAGGATGTCAAGAATAGTACTTCTTTAGGAACTTGCCGTTGATGGGCATCATGAACAAGTTCCCATTGGGTTTGGCGAGCCGGTAAGCACCGTTTGAGTATACCGTCTCAATGATGAAGGGTCCTTCCCATTTGGGCTCGAACTTCCCTGGTGTCTTGTGAGTTAACACCATTGGCCTTCTGACTGCTAAAACCAGGTCGCCAACTTGGAAAGTTCTTTGCTTGACCTTCTTGTTGAAAGCCTGTGATATACGGACTTGGTAAAGTTCGATGCGTTGTTGAGCTAGGAGACGCTTTTCGTCAAGTGCCTCCAATTCCCGCAGACGACGACGTTGATTGTCTTCTTCTGTGAGATCGTTTGTGATTGCCACGCGGAGCGAAGGTATCTGTATCTCGAGAGGCAGTACTGCTTCGCTCCCGTAGACCAGGGAGAATGGAGTGTTGCCTGTTGGGGTCCGTACCGTTGTGCGGTAGGCCCAAAGGCATTCGCCAAGCTTTTCGTCCCAGTCGCGTTTGTTGGATGACACGACTTTTTTGAGTAGCCTGACGATAGTTTTGTTGAATGCCTCGGCCAATCCGTTTGCTGCCGGATTGTAGGCGGTTGAGGCCACGTTTTGAATGCGATTCTTGTCACAGAACCTGCTGAAAATGTGGCTGATAAACTGAGGACCATTGTCATGGATGATTCGCCGGGGTACCCCGAAACGGTAAATGACATGGTGTTTGATAAAGCTGACCACCCTGGAGCTTTTTACTTCTGCTAGTGGGACTGCTTCCGCCCATTTGGAGAAGTAATCGGTGATGGCCAGGATGAAGCGGTGTCCTCTCGATGAAGGAGGGGTGATTGGCCCTACAATGTCCATGCCCCAGGCTTCGAATGGCCAGGAGGCGACTGTAGGATGTAGAGGTTCAGATGGTGTATGTATGAAGTCTGCATGAAGTTGGCATGCATGGCACTTCTTAGCATATTCCACTGCGTCGGCAACCATGGTTGGCCAGTAGTAGCCCATACGTCGCAGTCGATCTTGCAACTTAGGCCCTGGTTGGTGAGCTCCGCAAGTTCCGTCATGAGCTTCTCGAAGAGCTTCGGCCGCTTCTTCGTTAGACAGGCATCGAAGGAGAAGCCCGTCGAAGGAGCGTCGGTACAGCGTTTTAGTGGCTGTATCGTAGTAGAATCGAAGAGAGCGTCTCCTGACTGAGACGGCTTCCTTCGGGTCCTCTGGAAGGATTCCGTAGACAGCGAAGTCGATGAACGGGAACCTCCAGTCTCGGACATTAACCCCAGTATTTGTCGGCATGGCGTGAGCCATTTGCAAACATAGGTTGTTTCTGGGACAAATCAAGTCTCGGCCAGTTACCGTGACATAGTGTTGAGTCCCAAGGGGCGCGGCCAATGAGGCTGCGAGGCCAGCTAGAGCGTCAGCCTCCAAGTTTTGTAGGCGGGGTACATGTTCGATGAAGAACCCAGTGAAGGTTGAAATGATGTTCAATGCAACTTCATGGTAAGGGATCAAATCTTCATGGCGAACCTCGTATTGCCCCCGAATCTGGTTTACGACGAGTTTCGAGTCGCCGTAGGCTTCCAGATGATCCACCCCCAGCTGTTGTGCTAGCTGGAGTCCCATGACGAGTGCATTGTACTCAGCAACATTGTTGGAGCACGGCTTCGAAAGGGAGTATGCGCGCTGGATGACCAGCTGATCGGGGGAGACTAAGACTACCCCCACTCCTGCGATGATTTGGCCATTGGGGCCCGTTCTTGAAGCGCCATCGAAGAACATCCGCCAAACGGGGCTTCCTTCAGTGACGTTTGATTCTTGAACTTCATCCGGGATGTCTTCATAGAGTTTTGAAGATTCTGGGATGGGGTGTGCAGCTAAAAAGTCAGCCAGAGCCTGACCCTTGACTGCCTTCTGCGGGACAAACACCATGTTGTATGGTGTTAGTAGGATCGCCCATGTAGCCAGCCGGGAGTTTAATGACCCTGGCTTCGTCATGAGAACTCTGAGCGGATTGACTCGGGAGATGACGTGAATTGTCTGGCCCGAGACGTAATGACGAGTCTTCTGAATGGCAAACACCAAAGCCAAGCACTCCTTTTCAACGGGGTTGTACCGGTGTTCGGCCCCGATGAGTGTTCGACTGAGGTAGTAGATTGCTTGCTCGTAGCCTGCATCGCTGTTTTGAGCCAGCAAAGCGCCGAGGGAATGATCCATGGCACGGACGTAGAGGAGGAATGGTTTGCCGGCGACAGGTGCCACTAGGACTGGCGGGCTTGTTAAGTAAGCCTTGATGTCGTCGAAAGCCTTTTGGCACTCCTCTGACCAGACATAAGAGACTCCCTTCTTCATGAGCTGAGTAAAGGGTTGACATTTACCGGAGAGGTTTGCTATGAACCTCCGGATGTATGCCAAACGTCCCTGTAAGCCCCGAAGTTCTCGAAGGTTCTTCGGAGGGTCCATGTTAAGGATGGCTTTAGTCTTCTCGGGATCGACATGAATGCCTTTTGCCGTGATGACAAAGCCCAAGAATTTGCCGCTAGAAACCCCCAGGAAGGATTTAGCGGGGTTCATTTTGAGTTGATGTGCCCGCATGAGATCGAAGACCGTCTTTAGGTCCTGTAGGTGATCTCTTTTGAGGCGGCTCTTGACTGCGATGTCGTCAACATAGCACTCAACTGTCTTGCGAAGATGTTGACGGAAGATGGTGCTCATAGCTCGCTGATACGTTGCACCGGCGTTCTTCAAGCCGAAGGGCATTACTGTGTAGCAGAAAACACCCTTTGGAGTCCTGAATGACGTGTGTTTTGCGTCATCGGGGAACATCTTGATTTGATTGTAGCCTGAATACCCGTCCATGAAGGACATGCGTTCAAAGCCACATGTGTTGTCGATCATTACATCGGTGATTGGGAGCGGGAATTCATCCTTCGGGCAAGCAGAGTTGAGATCCCTGAAGTCGATACAGACTCGTATCTTCCCGTTCTTCTTGGTGACAGGGACGACGTTGGCTACCCAGTCCGGGTGTTGTTCCTCACGGATGAAGCCACTGGTCAAGAGTTTGTCCACCTCCTGATCGATGGCGTTCATGATGTCCGGGCGGAAGCGTCGCTGTTGTTGTTTGATAGGTTTGGCATCTGGTAAGATGTTCAACCTATGCATCGCGATCTGTGGATCGAGACCCGGCATGTCTTCGTAGCTCCAGGCGAAGACGTCGATATACTCCTTAGCGAGTTGGACTAAAGATTCTCGGTCTTCTCCTTCCAAGCTTTTGCTGATAAAGATGGGTTTAGAAGAAGACCCATCCCCGAGGTCGATTTGCTCGACTTCGTCTTCGGTGGGAGGTTCTCGTAACTCAAAACGAGACTCCCATTGTTCTCCTAGGCGTTGAGCCCAGGGTTCCTCTTCGAAGGGTTCCGGCGGTTGGTCTTCGCCTTCATCTTTCTGAGGTTGCGCCGATGTCATGTTAGCTGACAGCACTTTCCTGAAGACTGATCCGATACTGGTATCGGAATCCCACGTCGATGCTTCTGATGAGTGGGAATGTTCTATGTCTTCTGCGTCTGAACTCTCTGGAGTTGATGGCGGCGTGACATAGCCTAACCCCCGTCGAGTCCGATTATAGTAATCCTGTGGCTTTCCATTGGGCATCGAAAGCCGGACAGGGAGATGCCGACCCTTGCCGTAGTTTAGGCCTTTGTTGCTTTTCAGGTCGTAGCCCATCTTTTGGATGATGTGCTTAGCCGCATCCGTGTATCGATAGACTTGTACTCTGCCGGTATCAGGTTCGGGCTCGATCGACGGGAGGTTCCGACGACGCTCGATTTTGCCCGAGATGATGGTGCCTTCGTCTCGGCTTCGTGGAGGGACTATGAAGACTCCTTGAGACGGGACTATTTGATTATGGTAGACGGTCGTTACTTGTGTTTGCAACGACCGTAGAGCGTTGTCTAATGTATACATGGCATTCCAGTGTGGAAGACAAGAATAATTGAAAGACACTCTATTATTGATAAAGTACGAGATTTTATCCCGTGGGATTACATTGTCGAAGGAGGGTGCGTCTACATCGGCAGAGATATATTCGCCAAGCTCCTCGTCTGTAAGCACTGGGGCCGGATCAGGAGAGTCCTCCACCGCTCCGACTTTGGGGTCTGAGAGGGTTATGTGAGCCCTCTCCGGCATCTTGGATGACTGCGGCGGCTTGCCTTTAAGACGCACCTTGAGGGGTGCCTCGGTTGCGCCTTCGATGAGTGGCGCCTTCCCTTGTAATTTTACCACTAGGGGAGCCGCTGTTTGTGGTGGCTTCCCCTTGAGGCGTATCTTCAGGGGGGCTTCGCGAGCTGGCGCTTTTCCTGATAGCTTGATGCTCATTGGAGGCGCCTTCTGGGGTGGTCTCCCTTTCAGACGGATTTTCAAGGGGGCGTCAGGAGTCGCTTCGGGTTCCAAGTCCGGCTCTGTTGCCGTCTCTGCTTCATCATCGGCGTCGTTGGCTTCCTCCTCGTCAAGTGGCTTGTACAAGTCGGAATCGGTGAAGTAGGCCTCAATCCCTTTGAAGGGATCGATATCCGCAAACTCCGTCCGGATGACGCCGTTGGTGGATACATATTTCATGCATTGGTGGAGCGTGGAGGGCACCACCATGTACTCATGTAACCATGGTCGTCCGAGTAAGATGTTGTAGTTGACCTCGGCATCCACCACATAACAAGTCACCTCAGTTTTGAGGCTGCCGATGTGACACTTCAGCCGGATCTTGCCCAGTGGCTCGCTCTTGCTGGCGTTGAAGCCGCTGATGGTCGTATTGGAGGGCGCTAGCCGGTACATTGGGATCCCAGCTTTGATAGCAGCGCCTTTGGAATGATGCTTAGGGAAGACCCCGGATCGATCTGAATCCTGCTCACCTTTACCGAACCGATGTACCCTGTGTAATACAACGGTCGGTTATGTCGGTGATGCTTGAGCAGCATGTCTTGTTGGGTGAAGGTTATGTTTGGGATAACTTCATCCGCACAATGACAGTGTGCACAAGTAGTTGGGAGGTCTTCAGGCTGCTTGACCTGACTGAGAAAGGATTCGGCATCCTTCAGAGCTTCGCAAAGAGCTTCTCGGGAGTCCTTGGAGAGACGCAGGAGCTCGAACAGAGACAAGCGTGCAGGAGTACTGGCCAGTTGTGCCAGGATGTCAAAATTGTGGGGCTTGGCTAGCCCCGAAGCATTTTCTTTCCGCAGAGGTCTGTCGAAACGGGCCTCCACTTGCTTTTGTTTATTGGCTGCTGAGGGCTTGGATGGACCCTCCTCAGGGATGGTGCCAGGAGGCACCACTTCGGCGGCAGCTTCACCGGGCTGGGAGTTCTGTTGTGCACGCGTCTGCACAGGAAGCGCCTCTTCCGTTGAAGAAGAGACCGTGCGGCAAGACTTGATCTTCCTGCCTTTTGCTTTGGAGGTAGGGCGTACCTCCGGTTGAGTTACCTCGGAGACGAGGTCGGGGTGAACCCAGAGGACCTCTCCTCGAGATGTGGTGAGTGGGACAAGTCCACTCACATTGTCACGGGTGGGTGGCAAATTCACCACCTCCATTGTCGCCTTAGGGATGGGGACGACGCCATCTTGTGTGGTAGTCGGCGGCAAGGTGCCGAACTGAAGTGACACCACATTAGCTGACACCGTCTTCTCTTCGTAATCGACGGAGATTACATCCGCATTGATCATGCGCTGGATGTAATTTTTGAGGACGTAGCAGTCCTTAGTCGGGTGTCCGACAAACCGATGGTAGTGACAGTACCTTGGGTTGTCCACCTTCCCGACTTCATCGGGCCGCTTCGGGTCCGGAAGCTTGATCTTGTCACCCTGCTTCAGTATCTCAAAGAGTTGCAGGGTGTCGTCATCATTGAATGAATAAACCTCCTTGGGTCTCGGTGCCAATGGAGGCTTTTGAGTAGGCGCAGATGCGCCCTTCGAGGCATTAACTGTCAATGCCTGTTTCCCCTTTGTTTCTCGTCCGGAATTGTTGGTTGCGGACTTTTTCCCCTTATCGTCAAAGGCGGGGAAGCTAACACCCAGAAGACGTGCATTGGCCGCCTTCTTCTCTGCAGCTTCAGCTTCAATGATTAGGGAGCTCCAATCGGGAGGGGGAGTAGAGTTAAGCCAGAGCTTTACTGCAGGCAGCATGTTCATACTGCAAGCGGAGAGAAGCGCATGTTCTGGCATGCCTGGAGGTAACCTGAAGCAGGCCTGACGGAAGCGTTCGATGAATGCCCGAACCGTTTCCTTGTCCTTCTGGCGTATCTCAATGAGAGACGCCATCGTCATGTCCTTCCCACCGTCGTAGAAGCGGTCGAGGAAGAGGCGTGTCAGGTCGTCGAAGGACGATATGGAATTATCGGGGAGGCTGCAGTACCAGTCATACGCCACCCCTTTCAGGGCCCCAACAAAGATGCTGGTGAGGAGCGCGTCCTCCTTCGGAAGATGCCCTGTCTGCGACTGGAAGTACGTCAAGGTACCGTCGTGGAGAGTCCTTCCCGTCATACGGCGTGAGTGTTTGTGGTTTATACTTTGGGGGATAAACCACCTTGTTCCACTCAAGGGGATAAGGCTGGGGAATGCCCATCTTCTGGCGTTCCTCCTGCCTGTTCTTGGACTCGAAGCGCTCCCGCAGATCTTTGATCATTTCGACCACGTCCTCCGTGGAGCTAGGAGCCGGGGAAGGAGGTACCACCTGGAGTGGAGCGTTTGAGGGCTCCGATGTCCGGGGTGCTTCTGTGTCTGAGGGTGTCCGCTGGAGGGGCACACTCGACTCTCCATTAGCTCCTGGGTCGGGACCATTTGAAGGTGTCCTGATCAAGGCCGACCGCATCTCAAACACTGCTTGAGTCAGTGCTTGCATTGAGGCAGAGAGGGTTTTGAGTCCTCCCTCTAACGAGTCTATGCGCTGGACAATGTCCTGTGGCGGCGCATCAGCCTCAAGATCACCCCCGGTCATGTATACTGTCATGACACGGCCGGAAGTGGATGGATTAGTTGAGGCTTCGCTCTCAGCCTCGCTCTCATGTGGGGGAGTTACTTCTCCTGGTGTTTGGCCACCCCCAGCCACATTCTGGAGTTCGGTCTTCGACAGGCGCATCTGCAAGGGCCTGACTGCCCTCAGCTCTGTCTTGAAGGGCCTCTTCATTTTCAGCACTACCCCCGGCGGTGTCCTGGAGGACATCGTCATTTTGAGGGGCTTCAGGGAGGCCATCTTCGCTTTGATGAAGATCCGCCGCAGCTGTGCTTTGGACATCTTCGTCTTCGGAAGGAGGCTCAACAAGGGTCTGGCTACCCCCAGCTTCCTCCAAGGACTTCTTCCTCGACCGAGTGCCTTCGAACACTCCAGAGGTCGTGACAGCTGCCTTGGTTTTCCTCGGCTGGCTTTTGGATGAAGACGAGGAATTGGCAGTCGTCTTCCGGACAGATGAGGAATTGGAGATCACGTTGCATGACGCAATCTTTAGTTCCTCTTCTGCTGACACCTTCGTCCCAAGGCGATGTCGGAGGGGTGTCGATGATTGTAGCCGTTGGAAGACCGACTGCTTTGGCGGTACTGCCGTCTTGCAACAGCAGTTGATGGTGACCACTGCACAAGTGTGCCCCGTGAGAGGCGCATCGTGCTTGTTGGTCAACTCTCCTGACCGGCGCTTGTGAGTGATCACGTTGCGCAAGTCGTTAGAGGAGAGTGCTACCCTCACACCCCTCTCAGGCGCATGGCAGGGCCAAGCGCCGGGGTGGTCGGGTGAGTGCTGCGCCCCCTGATCTAATACCAAGCAGGCATCACGATCAGTAGTGGGGGAACCACAGCATTTGAAGTGACTTGAACGGACCTCAAACGCACAACCAGAGGAGGCGCGGGAGTTCAAGACCACTGAGTTTGCCTCTCTCGGCTTGGTTGTGCACGCAGTGAATGCGCCCAAGTGAGATGAGGACTTTGAAGGTCGACTCGTTGTCAGTGCGGGAGCACTTGAGTCAACCTTGTACAGCTTGCCATCGGCAGCGCGCGTGATTGTAAGCGCGTGTCTCTGGCCAGCTGCTGGCATAGCACGTTTGTGGCGCGTGGCCCGTGCCGCCTTGGATTTCTTCGTACCAGCCCGCTGGGGCGCATAGTACTCAGCATCCAAATTCTCCTCGCCATTACAGCGAGTGAGTCTGTCGAAGACAGAGGCTCGTTGTGGCGCATCAGAAGTAATGCGCGGGGCATTGGCTGCGCCCCTGCTCCGTCGACGTATCTTCCTCGCCTGAGAGGAAGATGGCTGGGGAACGTGGTCAGCCGCACGCTTCCCCGAGAGATGCGCTGCATCAGCGGGCGCACCTTGACTGCTGAGGACGTCAGCAGGAAGGGAAGGCTGGATGGGCGCATCCCCTTCAACGGTGGTGCCCGAGGCGTCGACTTTGTGCACCCAGACTGCGCGGGTCTTCTTCGGCTTCGACAGGCCGCTTCGAAGGACTCGCACTTCCTTCAGAAATGAACTCCTCGTACGCCTGTTGATTGAGGCGCACTACCAGCGTCTTGTGGGAGGAGCCCACCTTCACGTCGTCGGCCTGTGACACGACTTTCTCGGTAGAGGAGAAAGAGGTCCCCAGCAGAGTCGCCAGCTTGTTTGCCATTAAAATTGTTTTGATTGAAATCTTAATACAAACAGAACAGTGATACAATATAGGACTTAGATGTAGTCCTAGGAGTACACTTTTGTTTAAGCTGGGTCCTTAGTGCCAATGGAGCGAGTGGTAATGCGTTGACTCCGTTGACCGGCTGACGGCGGTTATCGGTTCTCTGAAGGTGTTGATTGCTCTGGGTGCTGGAGCTTGCTGAGAGGAGTAAGACGTTGAGTGTCTAGAACTGCCTCTCCGGTGATTCTCTGTTGTGGATTCTTTTGTGAGTCTTATGTTCTGAGTCTCTGTGTGTGTGTGAAGGAGATGACCCTTCTATTTATAGTTTTGCAGGCTGGCTGCTCATGCGCGCATGCAGGATGCGCCGGTGTGGGGATGCCACGTGGAGGTTGCTGATGGAGGCGCACGGATGCTGCGCCCTGATCGAGGGGGAGAACTCTTCATACTGCTGTTGTGAGCCGGCACGTAGCAGAGAGAAGATCTTTCCGTTGCTGAAATCTTGGATGAGTTGAGTCAAAAGACACGTGTCGTCGACTCATGGTTCGAAGATCTCGGATTTGGTGGAGAGAAGTGATCTGGTGAGCTGTGCCTTGGATTGGGCGTAGGAGGAGGCTGCGGCTCATAACCTTTAGGAGTTACAAACCATTTGGGGCGCATGGCTTTTGAGGCGCATGCAGGCGACTTTCCTTCTGCCTTTCGGGATCAGAGAGCAGTCTGAGGCGCATGGCTTTTGAGGCACATGCTGATTTGGACGCATGGCCGTAGAGGCGCATGCGGGTTTGGACGCATGGCCGTAGAGGCGCATGCGGGTTTGGACGTATGGCCGTAGAGGCGCATGCGGGTGGCCACGTGGCAGTAGCTGTCGGAATAGAGTCATGATGATGCTGACGTTGCCGACGCTTCATTTTCTGAATAAAGCTGTCAACTGTTCAGACTTTGGGAGGCGTGCTGCCAACTCTGTCAGTTCAGCATTTAATGTTGGTGACGTTCGATGGACAGCTGAGTGGGCACGTCGGTTGGCGTTCCACTCGGTATGGAGATGTGTGGGGGCGCACCCTCTATAATGCGTCGAGTACTGTAGGGCGCGTCTGTATGATGCGCCTGACGCCGAAGGGCGCGTCCGTGTGATGCGCTGTCTGGCTGGCGCATCGGACATGTCTTTTAATGATGCGGCTGTCTCGCTCTTCGAGTGCTATAAATAGCCGTTTGGCTGAATTCGAGGCGTCCGGTTCATCCATTTAATGTAAATTCATTGCACGGAATTCGGAGGGCCATCCACTTGACACGTGGGTTTGATCTGCCCGGCCTATAAATAGTGGCATGGAGAGAAGATTTGCTTCTCATTCCCTCACGTACTTCCAATATGAATTTGAACATACGGGTGCATTCTGCTGACGAAGTGCTCCCGAGGGTGAAGATGAGACGCTGTGTTGTCTTTGATGCACTTGAAGGTGACTGTTACATCCAAAAGACGGAGTCGAGGTCTTCTGAGGCAGGCGGAAGGTGCCTATTGCATCCAAAGATAGGGATGCTCGAGCCTCGTCTCCGTTATTCCGGAAGAGTCGTAGATCGGAATGGCGGTGCAAGGCTCTCTCTTCCTGCAAAGTGGGGTTTCCCCACTTTGATCGTGTCGAAAGCTGCTCCTTTAGCCGTGGTTTCGATCACGGTCTTCCTTCGGCTTTGGAGGCTCTTTCGAAGCCTCCCCTGGCCACAGCATTTGCGGTGCTCTTCTCTTCCTTGGTTCCAGCCAGAGGGTTAAATGCTTTGTGTTGAAGCATTTATCGGGCGAGCCTGGTTGGAAGAGCGGCACATAACTGGGCTCTGCTCGGCCAGGTGAGCCTGGCTGGAAGAATTTGGCTGAAGGGATGCACATAACTGAGGTGCTGAAGAGATGATGGGATGCGCCTGAATGGAGGCGCATGATATCTGCTGCGCCTCACTGGTGGCGCATAGTGATGCTGCGCCTATCTGGAGACGCATGGTGGCCGCTGCGCTTATCTGAAGGCGCATGATGGCCGCTGGCTGTAGACTTAGGCTCTTTCCTTTGTAGGAATTCTCTTTGTACAACCTTTTCTAGACATGTAATAGACTTTTATATATAAATAAAAAGTCCTTCTTCAAATGTCTATAGTTATTGACTTTGCTGTGAAGTTCTTCATCTGAGTTCTGGCGCATGTAGTGTCTGGCGCATGGGCTTTCTGGTTGTGAAATTCCATACTTCTACACATGGATGTAAGTATAATATAATACAAGTATACATGTATGTATCATGTAAATGTAATATACATGATATGTATGTATGCATGTATACAAGGTATGTATGTATGTATTTCTATAAACTGAGTTAACATATAACCTTTTACACACATGCATTCATACACCCTTTGACATCATGTATCCCATGTCACATATACCTACCTATCACTAAATTTTAGAACATTAACACATATCCTTTCACACACATGCCAAACACACACATACTCACTTACTCTTTTACCTCTCTTTCTCTCTCTATATATATGTATGTGCCTATATATATAGCTTTCCTATATATATCTATGTATATGAATATGTGAATGTGAATAATATATATACATTATATGACTAAGTTTGTGTGCCTTGTTAGCTTATGGTTTAGTTTTGTGCTTGGTTTAGCAAATGACTTAGGTTATGAGTTAGTAGCTATCTTGGATACTTGATTTGCATATACTTAGTTTGTTTAGACCTAGAATAACTTGTTTGACCTAATTTAGACTTGTTAGACCTAGTTTGACCATAGTTGACCTAGGTTTGACTTTCAGGGTTGACCAAGTTGACCAAGAGTTGACTTTGGTCTAGATGGACCTAGAATCATGTAGAATGCATAGTAGAACTTCATATTGCCATTTTGGACTTGTTGTGACTTGTGCTGTTCTGATTAGGAGCCAGACACCTCTCCTCGGACAGTATATTTACTTTGGACATTCAGACACCAGGCGAGTACATTCTCTGATCTTTTCATACCTGTCTGGACTATATTCTTGCTCTAGATTACTCTACATGATGCTGACACGTATCTTCACGGATTAGTACTATATGGATCCTTTCTTGAGATGTTATCCCTCTATGGGTGCATCGGGTATTTCATGTTCATGTACTTTATCATGTGCATCAGGTACTCCTTGTACTCGTACTAGTTCATGTTTTTATATGTTCTTATGTGCTTTCATGTGCTTCATGTACTTTCATGTGCTTATCATGTGCCTCATGTACTACTCATTACATGAGTTCACGTATCTTAGCTGTATTCATGTGCTTATAACATAACTTGAACGGATCCTTGTGTATTGATTGGGGCAGGGTGAGTAGAATTGGTTATGTGAACATTATCCCCAGTAGCTGTATTCATGTGCCTCCTTAGTTGTATTCATGTGCCCCTAAGCCGTTTACATAACCATATTGTACTCTAAATCATGTAGCCACTTACAGTCTCTATTATCATGTATTTACTTTCAGTTACAAAATATCTCCTATTTACTCGTACTTCCATTCAGCACTTCCTGCATTTTACTCTATTGCATGATTTATACTCCTAACCTGCTATGAACTGTTTGAGAGATATGTGCTCGTTCCCGTCCTGACTGGACCTGTTGATAAATTTTACAGATAGCCTGGAGGTTGCCTGCTAGCCTAGAGGAGACACAGTAGAGGTTGTATAGATAGTTAGGGTTTGATTATAGCTTGTTTTCAGTTGTCTTGAGTTGTATTTATTTTATGGATTACTGTATTTGAGCTTTGAGATGTATTTCTGGATTGGTGTATCTTAGACACTTAGACTTCTATCTGCTGTATCTCTTTTGGATTTCATGTTCTATCTATCTTCCATTATGCTCTACCTTAGATGTGATTGAGTTTACATTCTGCTATGTCACCCCCATTCGGGGAGTATAAACTGTTTAGCCTTATACTGTTAGATGCATGAGACCTAGGACAGCGTTCTACCGCCGACACTGCGGCGTAGGCTGGACGTACCCACTTCTCGTACCCTTATTCTAGGGTGCGGGTCGTGACAACCCTATCTAACCAGAGTTGACCAGTTGACCCAAAATCAACTGTAAGTCAACACTTGACCTAGTTTGACTAGATTGTTGACCGGAGTTGACCTAGAGTTGATTTGACTTAGAAGAACCTAGGATAATATAGATTGCTTGTAGAGATTCATTTATTACAACTTGAACACCTTTTAACATGTGTTACTTTAAATAGGACTTTGTGGCTTCAGTTGGACCCCTATACCTATCAGATGTTCAGGTTATCAGGCGAATATATTCTCTGATCATTTCATATCCTGCTTAGAATTATTTTTCTGCTTTAAATTACTTTACTTGATACTGTCATATTGGTCACACGGATTGGTACTATATGGATCCCTTCTTGAGATGTTATCCTTCAGGAGCATCGGATATTACATGTTCTGTGCGTTTCACTTACATTGTGTATCACTATGCTTCTTGGTTCATTGATCACTTGTGACATGTACTCTCATGATCACAGAGTCTCCTTGAATCTCCCATTTATGGGCATTCCCAGAATCACCCATTTATGGGCATCCATATATCACCCCTTGTGGGCCATTGCATGGAATCATAACATAACCTGGCTGGATCCTTGTGTATTGATTGGGGGTACGGGGGAGTAGAAGTAGACATGTGAATATTATCCAAGTAGTGTAGCATCAGAATCTTTTCCATAGTGTAGCATCAGAATCTCCTATGCCATTTACATATCTATATTGTACTCTGACTCACTAGCCACTGTTAGTTCTCTATTGTATAGTAGATATTTTTATTACAGTTCTCTCTCTCTGTTTACATACTGTATTTCCTTCAGTACCTGTATCTTACTTTACTGCATGATTATATTTTCTAACCTGCTATGAACTGTTGAGATGTATTGTGCTCGCTCCTGTCCTGACTGGACCTGTTGATAAATTTTACAGATAGCCTGGAGGTTGCCTGCTAGCCTAGAGGAGACACAGTAGAGGTTGTATAGATAGCTAGGATTTTGCTTATAGCTTATTTTCAGTTGTCTTGAGTTGTATTTAGGATTACTGTATTTGAGATTTGAGATATTTCTGGGTTGAGTATCTTAGACACTTAGACTTCTATCTGATGTATCTCCTTGTGAATTTCATGTTTTACCTATCTTCCATTATGCTCTACCTTAGATGTGATTGAGTTTACATTCTGCTATGTCACCCCCATTCGGGGAGTATAAACTGCTTAGCCTTATACTGTTAGATGCATGAGACCTAGGACAGCGTTCTACCGCCGACACTGCGGCGTAGGCTGGACGTACCCACGTCTCGTGTCCTTACTCTAAGGTGCAGGTCGTGACACATCATGGGAACAGTGCAGCCAACAGTTTCAAGCGCTTGAACCCTCCATTCTTCGATGGCAATGAAGATGCTATCGCTGCTGATGTGTGGCTTCAGGACACAGAGGTAATATTGGAGGCAGCGAAGACTCCAGAGAACGAAAAAGTGGCCGTAGTGCGCCTGCAGTTGTTAGATCTTGCCCGCAGCTGGTGGGCGGCGCAGGCCGTGGGATTAGTGGCCCCTATTTCATTGGCAGTATTCAGAGAGAGATTCCAGACCAAGTACTTCGATGCTGTAGCTCGGTACGATCTACAGACCAAGTTCACCAATTTGAAGCAGATGGACAGGACGGTCGATGGGTATACGGCCGAGTTTTCCAGGCTTAGTCGGTTTGCTCCCACCTTGGTGGCGACCGAGTTCGATAGAGCCCAGCGGTTCCAGCAGGGGTTCCACTTAGAGATTCTGCTGGCAGTGGAGCAGTTTGAGCATCAGACTTTCAATGCGGTATTGAGGGCAGCCAGGAGGCACGAGTATACCGCCCAGAGGATAGTGGACAGGATCGGAGGTCGGAAGCGATATCACGGCCAGATAACCCAGTCGACAGCACCAGCCCCGGCAGTCAGGGCTTTGACAATTAAAACTCCGAGGCAGGCGGCCTCAGTGACGTCGATCACGTCCCCTCAGCAACAGAAGCAGAAGCAATCTTCCGCAATGGACTACACTCATTGTGGGAAGCCAGGACACGTTGTTTCGGAGTGTCGCAGAGCACAGGGATTATGCTTGGCTTGTGGAGCACCGGACCACAAGATAGGGTCCTGTCCGAATAGGGCCACTTCATCATCGGCCCAGACTAGTCCCTCGGTAAGGGGACCCGCACCAGTGCAGCAGCAGCACAGTACCAGCCTCCGAGACCATTGTCGTCTCAGGCTCAAGTATTCCAGCAGCCGAGACCCCAGCAGTATTCCCTGGTCCAAGCTCAGATTCAGAACCAGCAGAGAGGTTCCTAGCAGGATGTCTTCCCTCTTTCTCATACCTTCAAGTTTCTTATTTACATGATTGATTGTTTGATTGATTAGTATAGCTTGTCCTTGCATCTCTAGCCTCTTGATTAAATTTTGAGGACGAAATTCTTTTAAGGTGGGTAGAGTTGTAATGCCCATATCTCGTATTACGTATTTGAAATATGTGTACGTATTTTGACCCGTATTGCATGTCTTCCTGCTTGATTTATTTTAGCATTTCATTGATGGATTTATCTTGGTTCGGTTCAGCTTGTTGGCTTGGTTCGGTTTTGTTGGAGAACCAACCCACCTACCTACCACCACCATCACCATTTATTAACTCCTACTCCTCTCTCTCTCTCCTCATTAATTCTTTTCCATTACTTCTTCTTCTTCACCATTACTTCTCCACCAACCTGAGAAAGTGGAGAGCTTAGGCAAGTGCACCTTGCTTCATGGGGGAACTCCATTTTCATTGTTCCATTATCTTCATCATGTGTTTCTAACCCACTTTAGTACTTAGCATTTTTTTATTTCCATGGTTAACTTCTTGTAGATCTAGCTTTGTGGTATTTTTAGTTTTCAGGAGTTTTGATCTATCAAACTTGTATATTTTTGCTAGTTGATGGTTCCATGTCGTAGAGAATTCTATTTTACTCAGATTTGACCTACGGGAGTCTGGATTTGGGTTCCCATTGTTGTTTGGAGCAGCATGGAGGCCATGGTATTTTTTATGGACATGTTCTCTGTGGGAGCCATTAATTGTATTCTTGGCCGCATATGCACATTTTTGTGCTTAGCCGCATATGCACTGTGCTTGCATTTAATTGAGTTGCTTGCAAGCTTGCATGCAACTTGCCTGAGCCGCATAGGCCATTCTTGACCGCATGGCCATTTGTTATTTCTGGCCGCATATAGCCTTAGCCATTCTTGGCCGCATGGCCTTGCAAGCATTAATTGCTTGCAGGCATGTATTAATTACTTGCATTAAATCATTGCCATTAGTATTAAATAATTACTTGGCCTTAGCATTAATATCATTTGCATGCTTTATGCAAGCAGTAACTTGCATGGGTATTAATAAGTTAGCCGCATATGGCTAGTTGCATTTAATGGCCGAAATGACCAGTTGCTAATTGTTGAGCCGCATATGGCCAACTTTAAATATATTGGCCGTATGGCCATTTAATCTCCTGCATGCATAAGAATATTTAAATATAATAATGGCCATTAGCATTAAATATTGCCAAGTGAGCCTCATGGCCTTGGTCATTAGCATTAAATATTTGTTTGCATTTTTGCATGCAAGCAAATAGCATTAAATATTTGCTTGCATTAAATATTTATCATTTGCAGTAAATATTTAGCAGACCACTTTCATGAGCCGCATAGACTGTTATACTTGCTTGGCCGCATGGCCATAATATTAAATCAGCCGCATAGGCCAAACCTCACTCAGCCGCATATGCATGCAGGCTTGGGCCATTTATAATTGCTTTGGCCATTCACTCCAATGCTAGCCGCATATGGATATCTCTGTTGGCCGCTTGTGCATGCATTAGCATGAATTAATAAATTCTTTGCAACATGCATTAGCATGGCTAATATCTGTTGGTTAATATCATTTGCATGCATGAATAGTTGCATGCATGGATACAAATGTGAGCCGCATGGCCTTTCAATTAATTTGCTTGCCTGCTTAATTTAGTATAGCTGCATGTATTTGCTAGCAAATATTCCATGGTTTGCTTGCATGTGCATGGAAATACACGTAGCCGCATGTAGATTAGTTTGCTTGTATGGAAAATATTAGTATATAATGGCCTTTAGCTGCTACTTAGCATATTTGCATGGTTTTTCCTTTAGCTTGCATGCTTGTATTTAATTATTAGCTTGGCATCAACTTTGCATGCAAACCCAATTAATTTTTAGCTTGTATGCTGGCCGCATAAGCATGTAATTTGCCTGGCCTTGCATGCTGGCCGCATATGCTCCCCCCTTCTTTTGATTTATGGTCGCATGGCCTTTAGTTGAATTGCAAGGCCGCATGGCCTTTAGCCAATTGCATGCAATTGCTTGCATGATTATTTTAGCTGGCCGCATATGGCAGTTCAATTGCTGGCCGCATGCATTTGCTTGCCGCATAGGCTCAATATTATATTTGCTTTAGTGCATGCAATTATTTAACTCTTGTACAGTGGCAACATTATTAATTATTGGCCACATGGCCCTTTAATTAGCTGCTTGCATGCAACTTACCTGAGCCGCATATGGCCAAGTAACTTGCTGACCGCATGTAATCATTTTTCTGAGCCGCATGAGTCCCCCACGGCCCTTGTCCCTGCTAATATTTAATTACTACCTGAATGCTTGTCCCATATTAATTGTTTCCTGACACGATGCTGACCGGTTGTGGTACACTTTTGACAAATGACATGACATGATAGTGGTCCGTCGTGGCGTACTTCTGACAAGTAAACTTGACATGATAACTTGACATGATAAACTTGGCATGATAAACTTGACATGATAATTCTTGATAGTGGCCCGCCGTGGCGTACTCTTGACAATTAAACCTGACATGATATATCTCGACATGCTGTTGCGACGGCTAACATGACATGACCTGACTTGATAAAATGAATGACTTGGACACCGTGGACGATTGTGCTTGTATAAATAAACCCGTCTTGTCTTGCATCATGTCTAGGACAGGGACCCCTGAGTACCACGGTCAGGGGTACCTACTGTAAGCCCCCTGAATTTCAGGGTTTATTTTTATTTTTCTGAATAAATTATTTTCGATAAATATTTTATTATTTAATTGTTTTTTATCATTAATGTACCTTTTCGTGACTTTGACTTCTGAAGCGTCAGGGATGCCAATCTCTGTGAACTCTCTTCATGGGTTTTGAAGTAGACAAGATTATCTTCATTTTGATATATCATGTCCTACTTGAACTCGTTCCCTTGTGCTCTTTTTATATCGCGCAACTTCGGGTCAACTTAGACCAATTAATCATTGAATAATTATTCCCACTTTTATCTTTGATCATCGTTTGCACGTTACCGTGACTTTTAATTTAGGAGCACCAGACCAGTCATTTTCTCAGAACCAACTTCTCATGAATGATCTACTCGAGACGCTCTTCACCCATGACCTTCGTGTCCCACTCAGACACTCCATTTTGTGCTTTATTTTCTTTGCACAACTTTCGGATCAATTTAGGCCAATTAATTATCTACCGTAAAACCTGATTTATTTTCCAATTTAATTTCGGGACCCAATATCGATCCAACCTGTCAACCCGAAGTATGGACGTGGCCCACATGAAGCCTACTACCCACATGAAACTTGTGTTCCATTTATCTGAGTTCCCACATGTTATTTATTTGCCCCTGATTATAAATACCTATTTTAATTCAATTATTGTACCCTGTCCGATTTTGACCCGACCCGGCTCGACCGAACCCGAACCCAAGCTCCATATTGTTCTCTCATGACTGCCCAAATACTCCACACAATATTTCTCTTTTTTTCCTATTTTGAAAATATCACTTTCTCTCTCTACTTTACAAATATCCTATATATATATATATATATATATATATATATATATATATATATATATATATATATATATATATATATATATAAACATATAACACTCTCTCTCTCTCTCTTTTTAAATATCAACTCTCTCTCACTCTCTTTATATACACACACACAAAAATTTCTCTCTCTCTCTCTCTCAACAAACACACACACCCCAAACTCCACCACCCCCCTCCCATGGCTGCCGACCACCACCACCACCACTATGAACTCCACCACCCTCTCCTCCCTCTCCTCCTCCTACACAACCATCATCATCACCACCATTAACATCACCATCAACACCATCATCAACTCCATCTCCACCACCATGCACCACCACCTCCCCTCCAACACCACCACCGCACGGCCACCACCCCCGACCGTCATGCCCGGCCAGGCCAGCCCCGCCCCACTGCAGCACGGCAGTAGCAGCCAGCAGCAGCAACGCAAGCTGCAGCAGCAGCGACGCGCACGTGCGCGCACGCGCGGGCCGCCGTCGTGCGCCGCCGCGTCGCCGCACGGCCGCCGTAGCCCCCCTGCTGCGCACGTACCACCCCGGCGACCTCCGACGAACACCCCCTGGCCACCGCCATCCTTCCCAGCGCGACGCATAGCCTATTCGTGCGTTTTGAACGAAATTCCGTCGGCACGCGCGAGTTTTGAACTCGAAAATGGCACTTCGTCGCAGCGCCTTCGTGCACGTTTTTCGGGAGATCAGACCGTTGGATCGACGAAATATTTGCTCCATCGTAATCTCGGTATATAGCACTTCACTTCCCTCAATTTTCGTCCGTTAATTTCGTCGTTTGATACCTCAAAACTGGCCACCAAGTTGACGTTTTAAATTGAACTGCTTTTGGACAGTTTCGTGACGCCAACTTCGCGGGTTCGTATCTTCGTCGTCGCAGCTCCGGTAGGTGCTCTACCAGTTCCTGTGCGCAGCTGGTATAACCCTCTTCCTGTCTCCTTTAAGTTTCATTTCATTATAAGCACGTTCGTTTGGTCGAATTCGACGCCAAAGTTGGCCGTCCGAATTTTTTAATTAGCACTTGTTAAATTCTATTTTTGAACCCGGGACTCCGGATTCAATTTCTGACACCACCAGTAGACTCGTGGCATCGTTCTGGCATATTTTCATATAAAATTTGTTTGATTTGGAGAACGTGGGCCCTGGCACGCATTTCGGTGCAAAATGGGTCCCATATTCCAAGTCAACGGGTCTCTTTGAGATCGGCTCATCGGAATCCAATTCTGGATATACCGTTGAGTTCGTATCGTCATTCTGGACTCGTTGACATATAATTTGCTGAGTTTTGAAGACATTTGCTCCGGCACGCATTTCGGTGCAACCTAGATTCCAAGTGTCCGCGTCAATGTATCGTTTTGAGATCGGCACATAGAAATTCCATTTTGGACATACCGTTGGGTTCGTATCATCATTCTGGATTCGTGGACATATAATTTACTAGGTTTTGTAGACTTCTATCCTGGCACGTTTTTCGGTGCAAAGTGTGTCCAACGACGGACATCATTTTGATCTGAAATTACCGTTTTGCCCCTGTGTCCAAATTGGACTTTTGGGTAGGCTATCCTAGGTAATTTGACCGTTTTGGACACGTTGGTGATATTTATTTTTTCATCCGACAACATCTGTAAATTTTGCTTATGTATCATCCTTAATTTGTAATTAATTATTTTTTCAAAAATTGTTACTTTCTGTTTTTGAATTTTTACATATATTTTAATTGCTGTAAAAATTTGGAAAAAATTGTATTAAATACTATGTTAATTTAGATAATTTATTATAATTTTTCTAGCATTTAATAAGTACTTTTGGTATTTTATAAAAATGGGAAAACAGAACTAATTTTCAGGATACATGTGTTTGCTGATTTTTAATAAATATTTATGAGGGTTTATAAATTCTAGAAAGATTAGTATAAATTTCTATAATTAACAAGGATCATTTTGGTACTTTATTATATGTATATTTGAGCTTTTGTCTATCTCAAAAATTGTTGGAACATAGGGTACAATCTGATTTAATTATTGAATAGTTACGACTTGCAATGTTTTGTGTTGTTTTGAGTTATAGTTGTATTGGACCTCACCCCGCACTAGTGTAAAGACCCTAAAAAATTAGTTTGGATATAGTGTCACTCCACATTGGACTTTTATGCTAGGTCCCCATTTGGCTAGTATCCAGTTAGGAGTCGTGTCACACCACTAGTGTAATATTGAACATAGCTTAGAACTGAGTTTGTATATCATTATTGACAGGACACCGGATATCTATATCTTCGTACTAGTATTCTTGCTTTGTTCGAGACAAGTACATCTACAAACTCATTTACTGTCTTTTAATGCTAGAACATGTATTAACCCTGTTAAAATACTGATCCTTGAGGTAGCAAGTTAAATCTTCACATGTTGTATTACTTACAGTACCTGCCATGCTTAGGACAGTTCTTATATCTTCACATGCTTCTTACTGGTTCTCAGTACATGTTTCACTATACTTTATACTGCTGTGAGTATTCACATGTTTTATATCGTTCTCGTATCTCTCACATGTTTGAATATGGGTTATGGGAAAACTGACAGTTGAGTACGTGATCATGCCCCCCTCTCTGTATTTATTTACCGAGCAAAAGATTCATTTTATATGATTTCTGCGCCGTAGGAACTCTCAAAGCGGATTTGTGCGTATGTACATCTATCGCCTTTACACTTGTACGGAAGTACATTTCATTATATGCCCCCAGCACATTGTACATCTATTGACCGATCACGTACCTGCTCTAGTTTTAAACATTAGATATACATGTGTCACCTTGACAAATGTATTTTACTGTGATTCCAGTCATACCATGATTCCAGATATGCCATGTTCCTTATGCTACTATGATACTGTGATCCCAGTTGTACCATGAGGCCATGTTTCCAGTATTTTCTGTTTTATAGACTTATCACACCATGTTTCTTGTTGTACATCTCTTTCATTATATATTCAGTACTTTAGTTGTAGAGGTTGTACTTGCTCCCGTCCTGACAGGATAACGTTGTAGGTTCACTTTTCGAGAAGGAAATGCTATGTGATACATGTTATGGCACTGATTTTGATGACATGGCCTTAGCTCCAGAAGAGGCCCCAGCGGAGAACCTTGTTTAGATATTTTCATGTGTTTTGAGACTTAGACTTTGGTCTGTACTTATATTTGAATACTGGACTTTGTCTCCAGTTAGATACTTGGAAGTGTATTATTAAGTCTGTGCTTATGTTACCTTCGCTTATAGATGCTGTGTTGTGATGAACTTTAAATATGATTTTAGAACTGTTAGTAGCTTAGATCCTTTATTGTCTATTCTTAGAACAGCTTACTACGCTTTACCAAGCGTAGGCTGGACATGGCTCGGCCCGGCCCAACAATTTTGGTAACGGGTCGTGACATGTTTTTAGTGGCGGCCCATGCAGGTATAGACTTAAGTTGTTTGGTTACACCAAGCATGCCTGCAATTAGGATTTAGGACAACTTGTTAACACTAGGGATAAACATTTAGAACACCTAGAGGATTTCTAGGATTGTAACATAGGAGAACTCATCACAGCATAGGACCGTTAACTGTATTTAGTATCTTGTTTGAAATTTAGTGGGTTACAATTTTGACCAGGATAGTATCCTTGGGATGACCCCTGAGGATCTCACCCTAATCTTACCTAGAAATCTGTTTCACTTATTTCTATTTGCTCTTCCTTAAATTCGTTGTCGAATTTAATTTCTGAATTTCGTTGTTGACTTTGATCTTGCATCGTGATAAATTTTGTAGATTGAATTGTGATATATCTTGATAAGGTAAATGTCTGCTTTAATTAATAAGTTTAGAATTTATCGCAGCCACATTAGCTAGTATGACAAAAACATAGAGCCTGATTTTGGATATACTATCATATTCATAGAATTTAGATTTTCTTGCAGCCATACCGATTGGCGTGGTAAGGAATCTAGATGATATGACTATAGGGTGTATACCTTAGTTATGGACTCCCTTGTTTATTGCATCTAAGCTTACTTGTGTGGCAAAAATTCTGGCAACATGATTTCAGGAAGGCGTGTATGGTTATCAGATCATATCTCAACTTGGTTCACTTTGTTATGACCGAATGAGCAAGAACAAATTCTTATTATCATTCTTCTCCGTCTTGATTAACTCTGTTCTATCTACATCTACAACTAGGATTATAGGTTCTCTAGGACCCTCCAATAGGATTGCTTTCATGTTATCTTTTTGGACATAATTATTTTTGTGTTCCATCTTTCCTATGACTTGACTAAACTCTTCTTCGTTAACCTCTTGGGTAATTCTTCTCGTCATGCATCTCGTTGTCTTCGTACCATTCTTGGAGATATTCCAATAAACTTTTTCGTCTTGCTTGACCCTTTAACTTGTTTGGACACTATTATGGATTGCTTGACCCAGTCTTAGGCCTTGTTACCTTCTATTTGATAGATGACCGAAATAGCCAAACCTTGTTAACTGATTCTGTAGTATAACTATAGATGTATTGTGTGTTTGTGATAAATACTTTTCCTAGGGATTGGTTAGATTAAGCTTATAGGACAAGTATAAGTTACTGACTGTAGTAGACTTGGAAACCATTAAGAACGATTGTATTGATAGTATGACTTGATGATAGGGTATCTAAGATGGAGAAATGAGATATTATATTATTGTGACTATGGATTGAGGATTAGAATCTTGTGCTTAGAGTTTGAGGATTGAGCATTCGTAGGACTTTGATGACCAAGTGATTATTGGTTATCTATAGCTGATTACATGTGATTAGAGGGTAGATCGATATGTGGAATGGTATAGAATAAGTTAGAATGAGATATAATATTGCGTACGAGATCGGAAAGATATCAGAACGAGACAAAGACATATGTACATTGGTAATTAATAAATCGGGAGATTGAAATCGAGGATTTATATTCGGAGGAGTTATTAAGTAAAATGAAGAAGGTTCTACGCCAAGGATAGAAATTGAACGTATGATTTCAAGGAGAAACTGTAGGAAAGAATTGACGACAAATGATGTAAAAGAACTGTAGATTGATAGAATAAGGATACTTAGGATGTGATAAGGAAATCAAGTATTTACAAATTGAGGTTGGAAATATGATTGATGATTAAGCATTTTAGGCTTATAGACATGTCCAGAGAATGACCTATATTTTAGGGTATACATAAAAGTTTCATGTTAGTATGGAAGATTTTAAAGGATATATGACGTAGTTTATGATAGAAGGACCTTTGTTGAACCTGAACCAAAAAGATTGTAAAGAGACACAGCAGAGATGATTTCAAGGGTAGCAGATTGAGTATCGTAGGCAGAGCAGCTACATGTTATAGTTTGACCTATGGGATGATTTTTAATTTCGAGGACGAAATTCTTGTAAGGTGGGTAGGATGTAAGCCCCCTGAATTTCAGGGTTTATTTTTATTTTTTTTGAATGAATTATTTTCGATAAATATTTTATTATTTAACTATTTTTGATCATTAATGTACCTTTCCGTGACTTTGACTTCTGAAGCGTCAGGGATGCCAATCTCTGTGAACTATCTTCATGGGTTTTGAAGTAGACAAGATTATTTTCATTTTGATATATCATGTCCCACTTGAACTCGTTCCCTTGTGCTCTTTTTATATCACGCAACTTCGGGTCAACTTAGACCAATTAATCATTGAATAATTATTCCCACTTTTATCTTTGATCATCGTTTGCACGTTACCGTGACTTTTAATTTAGGAGCACTAGACCAGTCATTTTCTCAGAACCAACTTCTCATGAATGATCTACTCGAGACGCTCTTCACCCATGACCTTCGTGTCCTACTCAGACACTCCATTTTGTGCTTCATTTTCTTCGCATAACTTTCGGATCAATTTAGGCCAATTAATTATCTACCGTAAAACCTGATTTATTTTCCAATTTAATTTCGGAACCCGACATCGATCCAACCTGTCAACCCGAAGTATGGACGTGGCCCACATGAAGCCTACTACCCACATGAAACTTGTGTCTCATTTATTTGAGTCCCCACATGTTATTTATTTGCCCCTGATTATAAATACCTATTTTAATTCAATTATTGTACCCTGTCCGATTTTGACCCGACCCGGCTCGACCGAACCCGAACCCAAGCTCCATATTGTTCTCTCATGACTGTCCAAATACCCCACACAATATTTCTCTTTTTTTCTATTTGGAAATATCACTTTCTCTCTCTACTTTACAAATATCCTATATATATATATATATATATATATATATATATATATATATATATATATATATATATATATATATATATATATAAACATATAACACTCTCTCTCTCTCTCTTTTTAAATATCAACTCTCTCTCCCACTCTCCTTATATACACACACACAAATTTTCTCTCTCTCTCTCTCTCTCAACAAACACACACACCCCAAACTCCACCACCCCCCCTCCCATGGCTGCCGACCACCACCACCACCACTGTGAACTCCACCACCCTCTCCTCCCTCTCCTCCTCCTACACCACCATCATCATCACCACCATTAACATCACCATCAACACCATCATCAACTCCATCTCCACCACCATGCACCACCACCTCCACTCCAACACCACCACCGCACGGCCACCACCCCCGGCCGCCATGCCCGGCCAGGCCAGCCCCGCCCCACTGCAGCGCGGCAGCAGCAGCCATCAGCAGCAACGCAAGCTGCATCAGCAGCGGCGCGCACGTGCGTGCGCGCGCGGGCCGCCGTCGTGCGCCGTCGCGCCGCCGCACGGCCGCCGTAGCCGCCCCTGATGCGCGCGCACCACCCCGACGACCTCCGGTGAACACCCCCTGGCCACCGCCATCCTTCCCGGCGCGACGCATAGCCTATTCGTGCGTTTTGAACGAAATCCCGTCGGCGCGCGCGAGTTTTGAACTCGAAAATGGCGCTTCGTCGCAGCGACTTCGCGCGCATTTTTTGGAAGATCCGACCATTGGATCGGCAAACTATTTGTTCCATCGCAATCTCGGTATATAGAACTTCACTTTCCTCAATTTTTGTCTGTTAATTTCGTCGTTTGATACCTCAAAACTGGCTACCAAGTTGACGTTTTAAATTGAACTGCTTTTGGACAGTTTCGTGACGCCAACTTCGCGGGTTCGTATCTTTGTCGTCGCAGCTCCGGTAGGCACACTACCAGTTCCTGTGCGCAGCTGGTATAACCCTCTTCCTGTCTCCTTTAAGTTTCGTTTCTTTATAAGCACGTTCGGTTGGTCGAATTCGACACCAAAGTTGGCCGTCCGAATTCTTTAATTTGCACTTGTTAAATTCCATTTTTGAACCCGGGACTCCGAATTCAATTTCTGACACCACCAGTAGACTCGTGGCATCGTTCTGGCATGTTTTCATATAAAATTTGTTTGATTTGGAGAACGTGGGCCCTGGCACGCATTTCGGTGTAAAATGGGTACCACATTCCGAGTCAACGGGTCACTTTGAGATCGGCTCATCGGAATCCAATTCCGGATATATCGTTGAATTCGTATCGTCATTCTGGACTCGTTGACATATAATTTGCTGAATTTTGAAGACATTTGCTCCGACACGCATTTCGGTGCAAACTGGATTCCAAGTGTCCGCGTCAACGTATCGTTTTGAGATCGGCACATCAGAATTCCATTTTGGATATATCGTTGGGTTCGTATCATCATTCTGGATTCGTGGACATAAAATTTTCTAGGTTTTGTAGACTTCTATCCCGACACATTTTTTGGTGCAAAGTGTGTCCAACGGCGGACATCATTTTGATCCGAAATTACCGTTTTGCCCCTGTGTTCAAATTGGACTTTTGGGTAGGCTATCCTAGCTAATTTGACCGTTTTGGACACGTTGGTGATATTTATTTTATCATCCGACAACGTCTGTAGAATTTTCTTATGTATCATCCTTAATTTGTAATTAATTATTTTTCCAGAAATTGTTACTTTCTGTTTTTGAATTTTTACATATATTTTAATTGCTATAAAAATTTGGAAAAAATTGTATTAAATACTATGTTAATTTAAATAATTTATTATAATTTTTTCAGCATTTAATAAGTACTTTTGGTATTTTATAAAAATGGAAAAACAGAACTCATTTTCAGGATACATGTGTTTGCTAATTTTTAATAAATATTTATGAGGGTTTATAAATTCCAGAAAAATTAGTATAAATTTCTATAATTAACAAGGATCATTTTGGTACTTTATTTTATGTATATTTGAGCTTTTTGTCTATCTCAAAAATTGTTGGAACATAGGGTACAGTCTGATTTAATTATTAAATAGTTACGACTTGCAATGTTTTGTGTTGTTTTGAGTTATAGTCGTATTGGACCTCACCCTGCACTAGTGTAAAGACCCTAGAAAATTAGTTTGGATATAGTGTCACTCCACATTGGACTTTTATGCTAGGTCCCCACTTGGCTAGTATCCAGTTAAGAGTCGTGTCACACCACTAGTGTAATATTGAACATAGCTTAGAACTGAGTTTGTATATCATTATTGACAGGACACCGGACATCTATATCTTTGTACTAGTATTCTTGCTTTACTCGAGAGAAGTACATCTACAAACTCATTTACTGTCTTTTAATGCTAGAACATGTATTAACGGCCTGTTAAAATACTGATCCTTGAGGTAGCAAGTTAAATCTTCACATGTTGTATTACTTACAGTACCTGCCATGCTTAGGAAAGTTCTTATATCTTCACATGCTTCTTACTGGTTCTCAGTACATGTTTCACTATACTTTATACTGCTCTGAGTATTCACATGTTTTATATCGTTCTCGTATCTCTCACATGTTAGAATATGGGTTATAGGAAAACTGACAGTTGAGTACGTGATCATGCCCCCCTCTCCGTATTTATTTACCGAGCAAAAGATTCATTTTATATGATTTCTGCGCCGTAGGAACTCTCAAAGCGGATTTGTGCGTATGTACATCTATCGCCTTTACACTTGTACGGAAGTACATTTCATTATGTGTCCCCAGCACATTGTACATCTATTGACCGATCACGTACCTGCTCCAGTTTTAAACATTAGATATACATGTGTCACCTTGACAAATGTATTTTACTGTGATTCCAGTCATACCATGATTCCAGATATGCCATGTTCCCTATGCTACTATGATACTGTGATCCCAGTTGTACCATGAGGCCATGTTTCCAGTATTTCCTGTTTTATAGACTTATCACACCATGTTTCTTGTTGTACATCTCTTTCATTATATATTCAGTACTTTAGTTGTAGAGGTTGTACTTGCTCCCGTCCTGACAGGATAACGTTGTAGGTTCACTTTTCGAGAAGGAAATGCTATGTGATACATGTTATGGCACTGATTTTGATGACTTGGCCTTAGCTCCAGAAGAGGCCCCAGCGGGAAACCTTGTTTAGATATTTTCATGTGTTTTGAGACTTAGACTTTGGTCTGTACTTATATTTGAATACTGGACTTTGTCTCCAGTTAGATACTTGGAAGTGTATTATTAAGTCTGTGCTTATGTTACCTTCGTTTATAGATGCTGTGTTGTGATGAACTTTAAATATGATTTTAGAACTGTTAGTGGCTTAGATCCTTTATTGTCTATTCTTAGAACAGCTTACTACGCTTTAACAAGCGTAGGCTGGACATGGCTCGGCCCGGCCCAACAATTTGGGTAACGGGTCGTGACACCTACTAAAAAGGACTAAGGCTAATAACTAGAATAACACAGTAGTCATGAAGAGATTTCCCAGCTACAGGCAATCCCGTTATCTGGGCGTCCCACTTGGGATCTGTAGCCTGCCGTCGAATATGGCACATTTCCAGCACATTGTCATGTGTTGCACCCTCTAAGTCACCTAAGGGTACATGCGTTTCCTGGACGATGTACCCCCCTGAATTTAACCCCTAATTGCGTTCGGATAACCTAGATGGTCTGCAGGGTTTGTGGCTGTGGAACAATCTCACTGCATCTTGCTAGTAACTAGGCCTGTGATAACCCTAGTTAGTTAAAGTATCAAGCCGTACTTATTGCTTGGCCGTGATTGTTGGATGAGGTATAATCTGTCTAGTCTTGTCTTGATCCTGTACAAGATTGTTACATGTCCTGATTTCTTATATTATCTTGCCAATAAATGGTGGGAGAAACCAAGTTCTGTTCAGACGAAGGGTTACAACTCCGGTCCTTATTTGGTTTACGGGTTGTAACCTGGTTATCTGAATAGTCCCATGGTTATCTCATCGTATATCACCTGTCATGCTTTTCCTTAATTACTATCTTTTATTATATATTATTATTCTTGTGCTAATTGCTGGTTTTAGTTCCTAAGTGAAGCCTCCTTTGTGGCACTTGCTCTTTCTGGGGTCTGACCCAGCTGGTTTTGTATGGCCAGATTCCGGAGCAGCTCCAGAGGATCTACTGATTTTCCAGCCAGATGGTGACCACTAGAAGGAATCCTGGCAACGAGTGGGTTTATTTTGGCTCTCCCATTCTATTGTAAAATTATTCTTTTGAGGTGTTTAGCCGCCAAGCAAGTGTTAGCTCGTGTACATTTTTTTACTTACTGTCTGCCTACGGGCTGTAACATGATTGGCAAATCCTAGGGTTGATCATGTATGACTGAACTCTTGCTAGTCTTCACATTTTGTAACGACTAGCTTCATGATCAGCTAAATATGTAATGTTTGGGATGCCTTACTATTGTATATTTGGTGATCGTACATCTTGTAACATTTACTTACTTGTTTGTGATTGATACATGTCACGACCCGGTCCCAATTACTTGGGTCGAATCGGATCATGCCCAGCCTGTACCGTTGTTGAGACGGCGGCAGTAAGCTGTATTCAGTAGTGAAACATGTGCAGATAAAATTCTAACGAATATAAATCTTTTATTCAATTTAAAATTTCTGAAATACAACAACTATTAATTACAACAACTACATTTGATACATTGGTTACAAAAAATTTACTATCCAGCTCTACTGATCTTGGGTTCCAGGTTCTACGGAAACAGGCATCAGATCTTCGACGACGCAATCACCTAAAAATGTTGATCTCCAGTCAGGAGGGAGCAAAGTACAATTTATGCTAATCTTGACAATTAATTTAACAATAAAATCATGCACTTTTAAACAGTTTTGAAGATGAACAGTTTTGAAATAATACAGTACAGTGATGTGAATAGGTAATGAATATGACCGGATTGGGTTACAGTAGTATCCTAGCGATACGGTATGGCTTGTCCCCGTGTGGAAAGGGGAAAGCTAATACAGTCAGTTATCCTAATTTTGGATTTGGTCATATCCACTACTCTACTCCCCCAGTCCCCAATAGTACGGTCAGTGCTCTCGAAAGAGTTCGTGTTTGAACAGTGGTTTAAAATTGCAGTGAAGTGATTATTAAATAATTGTAATCAACATAAATGTACTTGCCTTCGATTATGACTGGATTTGGAAAGTCTCCGGGATGATGTTAATACAGTCCTCGAAACCTTAAAATTGAGAATTCCTGACTTAGCACCAATATTCAATCCATATCTAGGTGTGCTAGTTACAATCTCTAGAATTTGTCCTAGTCAAATTTTAGGTTATTTACAACTCTACTTAGAGCGCTTATCGAGGTGAGTTACTATCTTACGAAGAAAAGCCATTTTAACTTTGTATTTGGAAAAACTCGTAGTTATTGATTTACTTGGTAAAAACTTTGTATTTTGTATTATATATAAAATTAATAGTTTTCTTTTAAATGAGAAAAAGTGAATTTGTAATAAACTTGTAATTTCCTAATTATTTTATTGTGAGAAAATGATATTTAAATTTTTATAAAGTAATTATATTATCATTTTACGTTTTACGTCAATCAACCAACCAAAATAAAATTTACAATATTACAAAACCACAGATAATAAATAAAAGCTGGACTTATGCCCTTACATTTCCATGAATTAAAATAAGAAAAAGAAAATGTTAGTCTTGTAAATTACCTACAGAATTACATAATAATAATAACTAATAATTTCTAATTTAAAAATAAAATAGTATGAGTCTCAGAACTGGTCCAATCTTCACTTACAGCTACTCTGCCTCAACGTCCGGACAGACCGGTGCGTTTGCATTTCACTGGGGCCCATTGACCGATAAGGTCGTTGCCCTAAAATAATATCATTTCCGAAAATCGTTTTAAAATCATTTTTATAATTTTATAAAAATTCCGGCAGCACTTTCACTATTTTTGGTCAATCCAAAAACTGGGAAAGTGTGCTACAACCTGCAAAAACAATCCCAAACCAGGGATACCCAAAAATATTTATATAAAACAACCACAGAAATAATTTTCCTAAGCCAAATCGGAAATTCGGAATAATATTAGAATTCCCGAAACAGACTCGGAATTCCCGAAAACACATCGGAAACCACAGGATCATTTCCGAAATGTTCGGAAATTCCGCAACAGAACTAATTCCCAGAATTCCCGAAAATAGCTACAGAATTCTTCAAAAGCCAAGTGCCAAATTAATATATGAAAAAAAATCTCTAACCAACAGAATTATTCCTCAGTATTCTCGGAAAACCCGAGAATAGACACAGAACTTAGTTCTGTCCAAAAATCCAAATTATTTTAGAACTAGAAATCAACAGCAACCATATTTCCGAAGAGACTTCGGAAAAACCGAAACGGTAACGTAACTACTACGTTATCGAAATCCCGAATTCCCGAAGAATTTGGTTTGGACCAGATATCATCATGGACTAAAAGAGAACTATGGGACTATCCAGAAGTTACCGAAATCGACGGAATCCGAAGTGATGCTTCGGACTCGGAACGCACGAATCCGCAGAAATGGAACCGAACACGTAATCGAACAACGTCGAAGAGCACAAGCTGGACGCTGGCCGGGCACAGGGCTGCCAACGGAAACGGCGTGCGGCACAGGAGCTAGGGCACGACAGGGGTGCTGGAACAACGGGGAAAAGCTCGACCAAGGGCCAGCAAGCTATATCAGATCCGCGAGATGGTTGCCGAAGGGAGCTCGGCGGGGAGGAGGCCGCACGGGGCGCGGCCAGAGGCGGACGGCGCCGTCGGGGCGTCGGGACGGCCGCACAAGGGCAGGTCGGCGGTTGGCCGAGGGCGCCGGCGGGACAGTGGGCGCGGCGAGGGCGCGGGGCCGGGGAATCCGCAGAGAGGGGCGCGCCGGCGGGTCGGCCGGAGGGGCTCCGGGCGCAGCGCGGTGGGGCGCGCTGAAGGAGCTCGGCGTCGGGAAGCGGGGGTCGGGTCTGGAGGAGGCCGGCCGGAGGAGTCGCCGGAGTCGGGCTGGCTAGGGTTTGGGGATTTGAGTTTGGGAGAGTGGTGGAGGAGAAAGATGGAGAGGGAGAGGATTTATATAGGGAGAGAATGGGGGTTATGGAAACCCTAGAGCCTCCATTGATGGAGAAATAATTCTTACGGTTTTCCTTTCGGAAAGAAACCGATGAGGAAGAAGAATGGATGGTTTCATCCGTTCAATTTTTTTGTAAAGGGTTTCATCCCCATTATACTATAACAAACAAACCTATTCCTTTATGACGACCAACACTTGGTAGTGTAGTGGTTGTGTCCTATGACTTGGTTGGGAAGGTTGAGGGTTCAAATCTTAGGAGTAACATCTATTTTATTATTTTTTATTCTTTTTTACCAATAACCAATAAAATCAATTTAAAGAAATAATTTCTTTTATTTCTAAATTATTAGTAAAATTATTTTCTTAACTCTTATAGCTTCTTTTAAAAATCTATATATAGTTAAGTTAAAAAAATAATTTCTTTTCAATTAATTATTTAAAATTTTTAATATGTATATATATACATGATTTGTTTTGAAATTTCAAGAAAATAATAATTAACTTTTAATTGAACTAAAAAGGAAATCTTAAAATTTATTGAAAATTTTGTTTTGGGTTTTACAAGCTTCCCTCCTTAGAAAATTTCGTCCTCGAAATTTAAAAGAGTTGGGTTAGAAATTATCTCAGGTCTCAAACAAGTACGGGTACTGCTCCCGCATCTCATCTTCTCGCTCCCAGATAGACTCGCCTGGGGAATTGTGTCTCCACATAACTCTGACTATGGGAGTCACATCACTAAAATTTTAGTTCAATCACATATCGTATCAAACCCAACCAATTTATATTTATTTCAAAGCTCATCCTCGAAATTCGAATTTGAACAATAATCCACAGATCCTATTCTTCATCATTTTTTTTAACTCAATTAATAAATAATAACTATTTATGCCAAATCTCAAAATCACCAATATTCTCAACTCCTCGAAATTTGGTTTTCCGCAAAATTTTAAATTTTGAATCAAATCCAATCCTTAAACGTTAAATTTAAATTCAATGCTCCAACAAACTTTAATTTTCAATCTTCAAATACAACCTTTAAATTTATATCTTGTAATATAATGATAATCTTCTTAAAAATCAACTTCAATCATACTACATCCCTCAAAACTTGTGATTTTACAAATTCGTCAATGTGCCATATCAATTAAAAAAAAAATTTAATCCTACGAAGCTTCCGCTTTCCACCTTAGAAAATATCAAATTTAAAATTTTACTCATCAATTCCAATTCTAGTAAGAAATTAAATCATAAGATCAAAATCTTTATTGCCAATCCACAAAATTTTTTTTTTTTTTTTATATCCCCACATTCAAGTTTTAAAATTGAAATCCAAATATGCCATTTCTTGTATCCAAAAATTAACATCTTCAAATCAAATCCTCAATCAATTTTTTTTTTTTTTACTAATGTTAATTCGATGAATAAGTTTTTTTTTTTCTCAGTCAAATAAAAATAATTTCCTCAAAAGTCAAATTTCAATCTTGGTCACGTAATGCTTGTCTCCAAAAATTTTATAGAACTTCCACAGATTTGATTTCTTCTTTAACCTAAGTTCATCCATCTCTATTTCAAGATCCAAATTCAAACATCAAAAGATTCAAACACAAACTCCTCAAAGATTTAAATTTAATCATAGCTACTCTCTTTCCTTTAATAAAAGGCAAGATGATCATCTCAATATAATTATCCTGCCGTTATGATCTATAAAATAGTTTTTTAAAAAAATACCATAAGTTTTAAATAATTCGACAAACGAATATATATAAAAACAAACTTACTGTCATTTCACAAATCAAATTCTTACATAAAATAAATGAGGAAATTTTGTAAATAAAAAATCATACTTCAAAAACTTTGATAACCTTTAAATGGGATCCTTAAATCAAAATTTACTTTCAAAACTGAAATCATAATGTTTCATATATCTCATATCTAGAGACAACTAATTTAAAACTCGAAGCCACATCACCAAAATTTATTTGTGTTAATCTATCAAATTTAAATCCTCTAATCTTTCAATTTCTACTCGACATGATATTCTTCCTCAACTGGTAGATTTTATATTCAATCAATTACATCTTGAAAATATTTAATCAAAACTCCTTGTGGCTTATCATTACAAAAATTGTTTCCTTAAAATCAAAAGTGTCAACTCTTCAAAGTCAATATAAAATTTAATTCTAAGATGCATATGATATTATTACTCAAATAAGATCTTTTCCTAAACTCAAGTTCACATTATCGGGTGCAATCTTCTCAAAAAAAAAAAATTTTATTGGCACCTTTCTATTCATACAATTCGTCATCCTCAATTATTTACATTTTAAATCCAATATTTCTTTTTTTTCGATTATCCTTTATAGTTAATTCACCATGCACCTTCCTAGAGTGCATCTCTATGCCTACATTGACAACCTTTAATCTTCAATGTCAAACTATTCACAAACTTCCTCGATACTAATCACCATTGTACATTTTAACTCATATATATCCTATATCATGCACTCTAAGAATCCAAGATATAAAATGTTCTAGGTTTACTTCATAAGACAAAATCAGATTCGAGGCATGATTGCTAAATATCAAAATAAAATTCTAAACATGTTTAGAATCTTCTAGATAGAGTTTAGAATATTTTGTTGTGATCAAAATCATGAGTAAACATCGAGGATAATTTAAATAATCAAAACGAGTTTAAAGTTCTAAACAGAATAGAAAATGTAGATGACTATTCTTCTGAGATTAAGGGATTTATCAAAATATGTGTTTGAGATTCAAGAGACTGGGCTAAAAATCAAGAGAAGTATCTGTTCTCCGATTTCGAAGATGAAACGATCAACCTTGATTTGAGTCAAACACTAGATAAGATAGAAGCATCACCGCTTCAGATTAAGTAAGAAAAACCAATGATAATATTCCCGACAAATCACTCAGGGAATACAAAAATTTATTTTGAGAAGAAATAATTTCAGAACTAAGGAAAGTTGAAAATTTGAGAGAAGGTAAGTCTCATTGATTCAAGGAATCAAATTAAAATTGTCTAGTAACGCCAAGAAATTAAATAGCTTTGGGACAGCTAAAAAAAATCTCCTTGACTTAAGAAAATTTAACAATAGAAAGATTATGACCGTTCCTGCTTCATGATTATAGAAGCTTTCTAGGCCTTGATTTGATCAAAAATTTCATAGAGAGAGTAGGGTTTTAAGATGAATGGAGGAAATTAACAGATGAGAATATTCTCGGTTTTTGGGAAAACATAGGAGATAATATTGAAATTGAAAATAACTCCTTTAGGAGAATCATGAACTGAACTAATTCTTCTGGTAATAATTGACCTTGAGGTTTAAATGATCCCAGAAGAATTTTGATTCAGGATTGATTTTGAGAAAGTTAGTCAATTAGAAAGGAGATCAAGCAAAAGGTTGGATAAGGGTTGTAGATATATTGAGTAGAAAAGAGTTTAATAGGGTTGCTAAGAGAATATTGAAACTCTTCATAACAAACGAATCAAAATTCCAAATAAAGGTAGAGAAGTAAGATTTGATCAACCAATGAAGAAGTTAAAATTAGGTTTGATAAAGAAGAAGAAGATTGAAAAATTCAACCTTATTCCAAAAAGAATATGAATCCTAAGGTAGACTAGAACCTGAAAATTATGGTAGAAAAATCATCTCGGAAGTCATAGGACACTCAAAGGTACAATCAGCCTAATCTAGATAAGGTTTAGGTACAAATACAAACAAGGTATCCTACGAATCTATAAGTAGGCAAAAATAGAATTTTAAGTAAAAAAAAAATTTCGGCCCTATAATGTAACATGGTGTATATCATCTAAGTGTTCTAGTTGTTTCTAAAGTCTGTTTTCCTAAAGTCTCAACTATCCCTAGGTCAAGTTACAGAACTGCGCGATGGTCTAGACTAAGTTGACTAAACCAATTTACAGATCTGACCTGCATGGGCCACCACTAAAAACATGTCACGACCCGGTCCCAATTACTTGGGTCGAATCGGATCATGCCCAGCCTGCACCGTTGTTGAGACGCGGCAGTAAGCTGTATTCAGTAGTGAAACATGTGCAGATAAAATTCTAACGAATATAAATCTTTTATTCAATTTAAAATTTCTGAAATACAACAACTATTAATTACAACAACTACATTTGATACATTGGTTACAAAAAATTTACTATCCAGCTCTACTGATCTTGGGTTCCAGGTTCTGCGAAACAGGCATCAGATCTTCGACGACGCAACACCTAAAATGTTGATCTCCAGTCAGGAGGGACAAAGTACAATTTATGCTAATCTTGACAATTAATTTAACAATAAAATCATGCACTTTTAAACAGTTTTGAAGATGAACAGTTTTAAATAATACAGTACAGTGATGTGAATAGGTAATGAATATGACCGGATTGGGTTACAGTAGTATCCTAGCGATACGGTATGGCTTGTCCCCGTGTGAAAGGGGAAAGCTAATACAGTCAGTTATCCTAATTTTGGATTTGGTCATATCCACTACTCTACTCCCCCAGTCCCCAACAGTACGGTCAGTACTCTCGAAAGGTTCGTGTTTGAACAGTGGTTTAAAATTGCAGTGAAGTGATTATTAAATAATTGTAATCAACATAAATGTACTTGCCTTCGATTATGACTGGATTTGGAAAGTCTCCGGGATGATTAATACAGTCCTCGAAACCCTACAATTGAGAATTCCTGACTTAGCACCAATATTCAATCCATATCTAGGTGTGCTAGTTACAATCTCTAGAATTTGTCCTAGTCAAATTTTAGGTTATTTACAACTCTACTTAGAGCGCTTATCGAGGTGAGTTACTATCTTACGAAGAAAAGCCATTTTAACTTTGTATTTGGAAAAACTCGTAGTTATTGATTTACTTGGTAAAAACTTTGTATTTTGTATTATATATAAAATTAATAGTTTTCTTTTAAATGAGAAAACGTGAATTTGTAATAAACTTGTAATTTCCTAATTATTTTATTGTGAGAAAATGATATTTAAATTTTTATAAAGTAATTATATTATCATTTTACGTTTTACGTCAATCAACCAACCAAAATAAAATTTACAATATTACAAAACCACAGATAATAAATAAAAGCTGGGCTTATGCCCTTACATTTCCATGAATTAAAATAAGAAAAGAAAATGTTAGTCTTGTAAATTACCTACAGAATTACATAATAATAATAACTAATAATTTCTAATTTAAAAATAAAATAGTATGAGTCTCAGAACTGGTCCAATCTTCACTTACAGCTACTCTGCCTCAACGTCCGGACAGACCGGTGCGTTTGCATTTCACTGGGCCCATTGACCGATAAGGTCGTTGCCCTAAAATAATATCATTTCCGAAAATCGTTTTAAAATCATTTTTATAATTTTATAAAAATTCCGGCAGCACTTTCACTATTTTTGGTCAATCCAAAAACTGGAAAAGTGTGCTACAACTGCAAAAACAATCCCAAACCAGGGATACCCAAAAATATTTATATAAAACAACCACAGAAATAATTTTCCTAAGCCAAATCGGAAATCCGGAATAATATTAGAATTCCCGAAACAGACTCGGAATTCCCGAAAACACATCGGAAACCACAGGATCATTTCCGAAATGTTCGAAATTCCGCAACAGAACTAATTCCCAGAATTCCGAAAATCGCTACAGAATTCTTCAAAAGCCAAGTGCCAAATTAATATATGAAAAAAATCTCTAACCAATAGAATTATTCCTCAGTATTCTCGAAAAACCCGAGAATAGACACAGAACTTAGTTCTGTCCAAAAATCCAAATTATTTCAGAACCAGAAATCAACAGCAACCATATTTCCGAAGAGACTTCGGAAAAACCGAAACGGTAACGTAACTACTACGTTATCGAAATCCCGAATTCCCGAAGAATTTGGTTTGGACCAGATATCATCATGGACTAAAAGAGAACTATGGGACTATCCAGAAGTTACCGAAATCGACGGAATTCGAAGTGATGCTTCGGACTCGGAACGCACGAATCCGCAGAAATGGAACCGAACACGTAATCGAACAACGTCGAAGAGCACAAGCTGGACGCTGGCCGGGCACAGGGCTGCCAACGGAAACGGCGCGCGGCACAGGAGCTAGGGCACGACAGGGGTGCTGGAACAACGGGAAAAGCTCGACCAAGGGCCAGCAAGCTAGATCAGATCCGCGAGATGGTTGCCGAAGGGAGCTCGGCGGGGAGGAGGCCGCACGGGGCGCGGCCAGAGGCGGACGGCGCCGTCGGGGCATCGGGGCGGCCGCACAAGGGCGGGTCGGCGGTTGGCCGAGGGGCCGGCGGGACAGTGGGCGCGGCGAGGGCGGGGCCGGGGAATCCGCAGAGAGGGCGCGCCGGCGGGTCGGCCGGAGGGGCTCCGGGCGCGCGGTGGGGCGCGCTGAAGGAGCTCGGCGTCGGGAAGCGGGGGTCGGGTCTGGAGGAGGCCGGCCGGAGGAGTCGCCGGAGTCGGGCTGGCTAGGGTTTGGGGATTTGAGTTTGGGAGAGTGGTGGAGGAGAAAGATGGAGAGGGAGAGGATTTATATAGGGAGAGAATGGGGGTTATGGAAACCCTAGAGCCTCCATTGATGGAAATAATTCTTACGGTTTTCCTTTCGGAAAGAAACCGATGAGGAAGAAGAATGGATGGTTTTATCCGTTCAATTTTTTTGTAAAGGGTTTCATCCCCATTATACTATAACAAACAAACCTATTCCTTTATGACAACCAACACTTGGTGGTGTAGTGGTTGTGTCCTATGACTTGGTTGGGAAGGTTGAGGGTTCAAATCTTAGGAGTACATCTATTTTATTATTTTTTTATTCTTTTTTACCAATAACCAATAAAATCAATTTAAAGAAATAATTTCTTTTATTTCTAAATTATTAGTAAAATTATTTTCTTTACTCTTATAGCTTCTTTTAAAAATCTATATATAGTCAAGTTAAAAAAATAATTTCTTTTCAATTAATTATTTAAAAATTTTAATATGTATATATATACATGCTTTGTTTTGAAATTTCAAGAAAATAATAATTAACTGTTAATTGAACTAAAAAGGAAATCTTAAAATTTATTGAAAATTTTGTTTTGGGTTTTACAAGACACTAGACTTGTTCATGACCATAAGAGACTGATGGCTTGTAGTTAAATCCTCATATATCTAGACAGTCGTGACCGTATGGTGAGATGGATTCCATTTTATTATACGTAGCTGGCTATGTCTGTCCCCGCTCTCCAGTATTCTGGTTCTGGGACATGACAGATCCCACAGTCGGACCAACCGTAGCCGCGCCCGTCACGACCGCAGGAGGGGGTGCGCCCGCCGGCCTGAGGGGTTGCCGCCGGTGGCCTGGAAAGACTGTCCGAA